>LQRL01180475.1:4053-27442 GCA_001703475.1 Hydroides elegans | reverse complement strand
AGGACGTCCGGAAAACTTTCATACGGGCCCAACGTAGGTCGTCCTCTCAACGTCACGACCAAATGCGACGTACTATGGACGACCCTTGCCGAGTGGGTTTTAGGTTAATTGAAAAAAAGACACACATATTCTTTATATATATCTATATAGTTAAATGCTTAAATAAATTTATTCAAAGCTGAATATAGCAAAACATGGCATCGCATTGGATGAATTCTCTGCATCATCGCCGCCTTCCACTTTTTTCTCGATATGGTCGGATATAGAGTCTATGCATCATTTTAATTTTACGGAGGCCATGTTCCACCTAACTTGGTTGTTTAATTGTAGTTCTTTCTAAGGCATCAACCCGTTTCATTTAATATTCGCTACGTAGGCAACACAGACAAACATATAATCTTAAAACAATGCGAAAAGTTAATAAACAGGTTTGCTAGAGTGTTTTTTTTTCTTTAATTGCGGAAAAATGAGAGTATCGATCTGAAATGTTTTTTTTTCGTAATTTTTTCATTGGGATCACAACGAGTAAACTCATGAAAATATTTATTTACTGAGATGCTTATTTTTCTTCATCCCGTTTTTCATCAAATTTTTATTGTATCGTCAACACGTGAAACAGATATTAAGTATGATATTAAATTCATGAAAGCTGTGACTGTATTTCACCTTGGTCAATATAATGAATTCATATAATTGCCACTACTCACGCTTTCATAATCGTAATTAGATATTACATCAACAATAACATGTAAATTATTTTTCTATACCGTGAAGGTTAATAAGTTAACTTATTATATTACATAAAAACCAACATAAACAGTCTAACTCTATGCTCCGAACTTCCATATACTGTAGTTTAAATGATATAAGCGATGCTGGTGACTGAATACATGTACATGTATTCCTTAATTTGATATTTTAATAGACTGACTTTAACTTACTTTTTTTATGATTTTGAATGGAAACTATAACCCCAAATGTTTCACTTATATTATTAAATATACGGCGTTTCATCCAATCGCAAAAAAAAATGTTTTAGTGCCTTGTAAGACTTTGAGCGACTAAGATAATTTCTTCGATATATTTTTGCGTCGCATACACATGCACAAAAAATGGGTTGTCCGTTTCCTTTATCATTTTGCAATGGCTTGAGATATTTGTTTTTAGTTAAATAGGTATCTTAATCGAGAAATCGTTTTAAAAGCGTTCGTCGACGCTTAATTCAAGTGTGGCCACTCGAAGTCTGGCGAGGCCCATATAAGCCGCGTTAATATAATGCCGAAAGGAAATCCTGCTTTTGACGTGAACATGAGGGATAAATTGCTATGTTTTATACAAAAGTGGGTTTCAAACCTAGAATGTAACCACATTTTTTATCAAATTCGAAGCATGTTTATTATGAATTATTGAAGACTACATTCAAATATTTTGCAAATCGGCATGCTAATTTATGTCACGCGCGTCTACAACGTTGAGAAATAACAATAGAAGGTATTTCCAAAAGCAAATTTGAGTGAAATATCCTTTAATGAAAAAAAATTATAAAATTCTAAATTAATTCGAAACTGATTCTGACCACGTTTTCCAGGTCTAACTGCAAAATCGTTTTCTAAAATTAACCAAAAGTAGTATATTGAGATAAAATAAAAATAAAAGTATTTATATTGATAAGTGATCAGTGTGTTGAATTTACGCGAATAACTCCACATTCTCACTCTGACAGTCTGACTAAGTACTAAGTAAGCTCTTATAATATAAAAAAAAACGATACAAAGAAAATGAGCATCAATTCAAGCCCAAAATCCATGCAGGAACACCGCTACCGCAGCACATATAACCATATTGATATCGAGCACTTTCTTCCAAAACGGGTCTTCATCAATATTGGTGATTTTGTCCTGAATCATTTGCTTCTCCGCTTTACTCAATCGCTTGCGTTTGATGGTCTTGTCGACGCCGCAACCCCATTTGAGTAAGTAGTATTTTAACCCTGTCACTGCTGAAATAGACACAAAGAAAAATAGTCACATCAAAAATGCAATATTAGTCTTGCAATTAAATGTTTATTTTGTTAAAACACAATAATCATGAATATAATTGAAAACTATATATTCATATGCACAGCAGAAAACAAACCTGCATTTCAATGGAATATTGTTTATATAAAATAATCAATAATAGCTGCCTCATCCTGTGTGACCAGGTCTTCAAACATGACATGATCCAAGCAGGAATTTCATCCATACCTTTTGTTAATATTGTAAACACTCAAAAATAAACTCTTTGAAATAAATTACGCACTTTCTAGTTTGCCCTTGTGAGTATCATCGTCATCTTCTTCAGGGTCGGATTCGATTTCAGAGTCATCTAATCGTTCCTGAGGTAGCTCGGAATTCCTGGTCCACCAAGTAACACGGCGTAGCTTGAAAAATGATCACATTATAAATCAACTACTAAGTACAATTTCTTAATAACGAGATTTCGCTCTTTTTATTATTTACAAAATAAATATGCTCTTGTAAAGTAGTGTGTTTAAAATTCGTATATTTAGTTGAATATTTGTTTCATATAGACAATAAAAATCATATACTAATTTACCAATCACATCCGTTAAATTCCTTAAAATAAAGAAGTGCATTGACAAGATTTAAAGGATGAGTTTGTGAATAACTTGTCAAGTGATAATGGTTGCTATCATAGTCTATAGAAATGAATTAGTTCTGTCACACAATTTAATAAAGGTGTTCGTTCCAAATCAAATTGCTCATTCACAAAATCACCCAACCTGTGCTGGCGTTCGTGGTTCGGTGAGCATACTGATGGTGAAATTAACAAACGCCGTGACCAGAGCCAGAATGATAGCAAAATGCAGATAGTGAACATTTTGCACGACATCGAACTGCTGGTTCTCTTCTCCGCTACCGCATGCAGGCGTCGGGATAGACCATTCGAGAGTCATACGCAAGATTCCAACGAAGAGGCCTACTACCAAGCCACAGAATGCACCCTAGTGGTAAAAAGTGAAAGGCGACGACAAAATTCAAAGGCTGGTATGACGAAATAAGAGCTTTTCGTTATTCATTAAACTGTAACATTTGGGAAGCAAAAAAAATATCAGTATTCATAAAATGTTCAACGCATACAAGGAAGTCATAATGAAAGTGATATTTATGAGTACCAACATGAGATGGTTATTCAAAAGATATATCCTATTAAGGAGCCTACCTTTTCAGTAGCTCTTGGCCAGAATATACCGAGAACAAAAGTGACAACAATAGGTGGGAGTAGAAACGAACTGATGGATTGAGAGTAAGCCCAAAACTCAGATCCTTGCACTTGAAGTAGAATGGGCAGCCAACCAAGGCCAACCAACATCAACAGAACTGTCCACAGGCGACCTGTGAGATCACGCGACACTGAAGTTCTAGTAACATGCTATATGATTAAGTCTATTAAAACTGCTTTTTGCATGTTTTTACACTCGAAGCTTGATTTTTCTTTATTGCTAAAATCGCAATTTTCTGAAGACGTTAATTAAATATCATCATAATTAAGATTGCATAAAGTTCATTCATTTGATTTCATTTTAGATATTTCAAGATAAATAGGATGGCCTTCGTTACATTGTTACTCAAAGCGAGTTTTTTTATAAAACAGCTATTCCTATTTTATGTACACATACGTAAACTTAAACACACACTGCAACTAAATTAAACGAATATTTTATTTTATCACTGAATGATTTAGGTTTCAATATTTGTAGGGTGTGAAGAGGACTGGATATTTTTTTATTTTGAATTCATCGAGCATAATGCTTAATGGTCCCTCAAGTGTATCATTCAAGTCATGGTGGAATCGAAATTTTGCCTGCTTTCTGTGATGTTCACGCAATCATAGCAATCCAATTAAGTCATCAAATATGTAATTAGCGTGTATGAATATTATCTTGACCAAGAAGCACTTTCTATTTTTTTTAATATTGATTTTTGTTGTTGTATATGAATGAAATAAAAATGCTGGCCCAGTAAGAATTTATTCTAATTGCTGTTTATCACGCACTTTATATGTATCTTCAATTGGTGTAAACTTGCTATTCGATTTATTATCATTATTCAATCAATCGTTATATTGAAATGCATGTTATAATAAAACTGAAATTCAAATTTAAAAATTGATGTTTGAAGCTATAATCATTTAAATACTCAATTTCTATGAGCCAAACTTCCATATTACTTATGTACAATAATAAAACATTTTACCTGTGACGATTCAAGCTTTATCATATATTTCTATATCATTTTTTCGGTAATTGAGGATCAGACAAAAGTTTAGTGTTGACAATGTGAAACGTTTTCTGGTATAGTATGCTCATATGTGTATGCTATTTGAAAATTTTCTTTTAACTAATAGAGAATTGTACATTTTGTAAATTGTACATTTTGTAGAAAAGCAGTGATATATAACTGATCTTATGCCTCACCTACAACCATGAGTTCTGATTCCTTGGCATGGGGTCTGAAATGGCGCCAAATATCCATGGTGAAGAGAGTAGAAGAACTGTTGAAGATTGAGGTCAGGGAGCTCATTAGGGCAGCTAGCAGGGCAGCCATCATAAGACCCTTGATGCCTGATATTTATGTAAGCACATTAAAATGATATTATGAGCATATATAAGCACACATAAAAGCAAATGGAAGTACTGTAATAAAATATCAATAGAGATTTTATCTTTTATATGATCATCTAGAATAATATTTTGACTGGTGAATAATCTTGTTTCGATAATATGTCATATTCTGTAATATGATACTGTTAGAATACAACCATTTCAATTATGAATTACTCTGAGGCCGCTGTTCCATTGCGCAAAAAGCTACTGGTATAAGCTTATTTTAATTCATTTACTATTCCATCCTTTCATAAAATGTGTGCATTGCAACCAGCTTCTGGCTTGCACACAGAAAATATATAATAAAGTAACTGCTTTCAAAGTGTTCCTTATGAACCATGCCTTTATTAAAAAAAAATGGGCTGAGCGCATACCCGTGGGCAGGATCGAGTTGACAAGATATGGATAAGCGACGTTGGTACAGCCTTTCGGATTTTTACAGATCTGCTCGCAAAAGACTGGATCAGCACAAGCAACGTCCTCTGTCAAATAAATAGAGGGATATTAAACATCACTAAAATGAATAGAGACTCATACCTTAATGTAGTCGTGTATTATTTTAATATGAAGATCTACCGATTATATTTTACTGGAAATAATAATGGTTATGATATATATTTCATAAGCCATAACTATCAGGATAACCAATTCAATCAATACTATATGTTATTACGTGTCTGATATTTCAGAAATGAATAACCCATGGCCACTAAAATCATAAAGTCATTACAGCCAGACACCAACTCACCAGGGAAGAGTACTCGGCTGACCATGCCAGGAATGACGAAAAAGAAGAAAGGCAGGATCTTCAGATAAGCCGCTAGTAAGACTCCTGCTTTGGCGTGAGTTACATTCTTGGCTGATAATGACCGTTGTACACATAGCTTTCAAATAACAAAATGAAATTACGAAATTGTGATAAAAGTTTTATATACCGGTATATCGGACAATGTGTTTATATTTCAGATGCTAGTGTGTTTTACAATCATACGCGAGCCTTTAAAATAGCGTGAAAAAAAAAAAACAAATAAATGAGTTTGCAAAATAACTATTTAATGTATACTTTGTTTTTCTGCTAGTATTGCTTTCGTTTTGAATAAACTAGATATTTAGTGGGATTTTATGATCAATATATACCTGATCAGTGCACCAAGCATTTGTGGCAAGAATCGTGAGTCCGAAAATCATGCCTGGCCATGGATAACTACCATCCGTTGCTGGTCTAAAAATATGAAAAGAATCCTCGGGTGGAAAGCCACAGCTACGGTTGCCATAGAGGGACTGATCATAATATGTGTAGTTGGCCGCAGCTCCCATGAATTGATTACGCATGGGTTCGAACCCACCAACTTCGTTCAGACCTTTATTGGATAACATTTAAACGTAGAATATCAATGGCTAAGTGCACGCGCTTTTTGAAATTTCTGCGATCGCTGCGACAATTCCAAGAAAATAAAGTAAATCCACCTATATTGGTTTTTAACTATATTTTCTTATGTGTCTTAGCCATACTGTGCGTTATGATTTCAAAGTTTAAGATATAAGTATTAAACAAGAGGAAAATTTAATCAATTGATATTTACTCATAATTGCAAGGATGAAAGATCCAAAAACCAAAATAACGGTTTGAAGCGCGTCAGTCCAAAGAACTGCAGTGAGACCACCTGAAAAAATATTCAAAATATATAAAGCGGTTCCAATTTTTTACCTTTAGAGTAAATAATCTTAGTCAGATAATCGAAAAAAATCCATGTCCGTGTTTTGTTCTGCAAGTCAACATCGTATAAAACAATAGTAAATTATTTCTTCGTTGTTTACATATAAATAATCTTGATCAAATCTAACGTTTCAACCTCATCTAAAAACAAGATTTATAATGATTTGAAGTAAACATGTGAATATTTATACGTATTGCAACTGGGCAAAAGAGTTAGTACCTATAAGGGTGTAAATCACAGTGATGAGCAGAATGAATATAATGGACGCATACAGATCCCAGTTGAAAACCACTGTAATAAACAACGCGCCTGAGTATATTTGGCCCTGTAGATTAATTAAGAATGATATATTCATGAGAAAAAATAGACAGTATTTAAGAATTTCATTATGGATATAAAATAAGTAAGCAATAAAAATTGTGATTATTATGCGTTAGGATGATTACTTATATAAAGAAAAAAAATGTATTTTGCAAGGAATTAAACTGGAACATACCGCGATACTAGAAATAATAGTAATGAAGATAGTGAGAAATGCCAACCACAGTCGAATTCTTTCTCCTCCGTATCTGAGTTTCAGATACTGTGGCATAGTAAAACACTAAAATGAAGAATTGATTATGAAATATTACAAACATATCGTAAATTCGGTTTGAAACTATCCGTTATCATTGTTTACATATATCTAGGAGTACCCGAATTAACAGAATTATGGTATGTGCAATTTAATAAAAACTATATTTGTATAAATGTCGACCAGTTAAATCAGATATATGGCTAAGGTAGAATTTATATGTATATGTCTAAACAGTTCGTACCCCAGATGACCTATAGACGGGTAAGAATAGCCATCCTAACGCAATCAGCATGAACATAGCCTGAAAATGATTATACAAATTATAAAACGAATACTACCGTAATAATAATCAAAATGATGATAACATCGTTGTTATCGTAGTTTAATTTTATTATGCCTCTATGTAAGTTGATTGTAGAAGCTAAATGATTAATAGATTAAATCGAGGTGGTTCTTTTTAAATAAAAATATAAGCGAAATGCCATTTTTTAAACCGTTCCGTTTTGACTTTAATAGAAGTGAGTTAGATTCACCAATACCTTAACTGAAAAGGTATCTGGAGAACTCGGCCCAAAAACCGACTCGGCCCACTTTTTTTTCATGCTCGACCAACCTCAAGCTCGGCCCATTTTATTATATCTACCAACTCGGCTCATTTTCAAACTAGCCCCACGATATAATATGGTAGGGATTATGAATTTTATCTTTTGAAATTATTTGAAAATTCTAAATACACGTTTTATTTATAGGTTTCCATGCTGTTTTATGTAATTGCTGCTCGGGTTTATCATGCATTTCTTGTAAAATAAAAAGGAAAAAGTCTTACATGCCATTCGAACATGACCACTGATATACCGGAAGAGGCTGCTGATCCCGCCAGGCCAATGAACATGGTCGCCCCGATGTTGGTGGCGAATGTCGAGGCACCTGTCTAAAATGAGTTTCGATTGTGTGTTATTTTGGTTGCGGAAACATTGAGATATCATGATGACCTTCTAAACCAAAGCAAAATTAATTTTATCAACTATTAGCAAATCGATGCTGTGGGGTTGTTTTATATTAAGACGCGTATTCTTGATGAAAAAGTCAAAAGATAAAGATAAGCTATTGAAAGGAACTCAGTTTCGCATTGAACAATCAACAAATCCAATCGATAATCCATGTGCATGTAAAACGTGCATTATACTCAAAGAATCACATTCTAGTTTTCGTGTTGGTGCTAGAATTATCATTAAAATGTATGTAAATTTATAACTAATAACTTATCTAATGCCAATGTTCTACTTACGAGAATCCAGTTGGTGGATCGCCCCGCCAGAAAATATCCCTGAGCATTATCGGTTGAAGCTCTAAACGATGCCTATAAAACATTGAATTTATGACTTTTTGAGAAATATAATCAGTTAAAAGTCATCAACGTACACTAATATGAAATGCAAAAGTTGTGAGAAGTTTGCACATTATCGGATTTCATTCCTAAACTAAAAAACATGCTTACATATTTAATTTGATTTTCACTTTATTTTCATTTTCATGTATATGTATTTCAAACTATAGACTTAAATAATAACGGACGTTCACATATCATTATATCTTTTTGCATTCTTTTCGGCAGTAAATACATTCTATGAATATTCATGTTCTTCTTTTATAGTTAAAGCATCCATAAACTTTAATTTTAATTGTATAATCATTCTTACCCATAGACCAACAGTCAATACCATAACAAAATAAAGTATGATTATCAGAATGTCGAGCCAATGCAAATTACTTGCACCCTCTTCCAAATATAATGAGGTTAATCCCATTTTGAATTTTGAAAATTGACAGATACTTTTTTTAAGGTTTCACTGTATCCAATGGCTTGTTAATTAAAGTTTCATCTTTTGGATTAGTTGTTTAACCGAACAAGGATATCGAATTACAAATAAACTTTGACATTCTCAATTACTTACCTGTGTCTAAACATGGATATCTTGTTAACCACGTTTAAGGTAATCTCAATATCTTCTTTGAGGACACTCAACCATATGATTTGCTTTTAAAGTGATACAATATCGCACAAAGATGGATCAAGTGTAATCAAGCCAGTTACAAAACCGATCCAATAATGGAGATAGATACTTTATCTAAGTGCAGTTATGCCAGTGAAATTGAGATACAAAACGACCAATATAGCCTAACCAATTCCATTATTTTGTAAGTGACATAGTTGTAAGGATATAATCATTACCAAAAATATAGATATTTTTAAAAATAGTTTCAGTAGTTGTGATTCATTTCAATTTCGCTTCCATGATATACATGTACTTAAATGATTGTTATCAATCTTTTACAAATATATTAAACTCATTTCTCATGTTTTAAACCAAACGACATACCACGATTATCAAGAAAGAGAAGTAACATGCAAATAATGATTATATCTTTTTTTATGCACGGAATCCCTTTAAATGACCAAAAAGTATTTGTGGTGATGGATGTAACCTTCTCTTTGTTGCAAGGTCATTTGACTCGAATAAAAGCTGTCGCGAATAAGCGATGTAGCTTAACCTTGCCTATAATAGTATAATCCCGATCGACAGGAGTCCGACCGAATCTAAAGGGTCGCCAATATTGCAAGGGACACTTTCTACTGAAAAAACCTATCCGCCTGTATGAAATTTTCTTGACAAAATTAGAGACACTGCTGTAGATACATTCAGTAAAATGTATCCTAGCTATCTCGAGCAAGTGTCTTCTCAAAATTCAGTGTCATGTTACACGTGAATGAACACTATTTTGTTCGTGACGATGCAAACAACATATGCCTTAATACATCTATGTCTGGATGAGATTCAATGAACTATCTGTTACATTTTTGGCGATATACTCTATAATGGACCTAGTTGTCCTTCGCAATAATCAAACTCTTTACAATACACGTTTACCAACTGTTTCCATTCATCCGAATTAAATCTAATAAACCGATGCATCTCTTATGATCAGATGTATTTGGGAGACAATGTTCAATGAAAACGAAAGAGCTTTTAAAAACGAACGAATCTTGGAATCATGAGAATATATGTCATTTGCATGTCCGAATCATAATATAAAAGGATTTCACAACCATTTCAATCACAACATCTTGACTTCAAATGTACACAAAAGTCCTTAACACCCGCAAGAATGTGAAAATAAACTATACAGTTAACGGGCAATATAATGTGTCCTCGGGCAAGCGAAATTTACTGTAAATCAACTCAACATCGGTAAAGTATACGAAGGGTGCATAATGAGGATTTTGAAGGTATGATAAATTATGATAGAATATTAACAGACATCAAAGACCACTTTCTATTATATTAATCAAAAGAATGCCATCGAAGTCGCGATCTTTTAAGCGCAACTTGGCTTCCCGTTTTGGGGATTAATCACGAGGCACCCAGCTGGACCCAGCGCCTTACGAACCCTTCTCCTCTAGAGAGAATACATGTATTTCAACCATCCCTTTCATGTAAATTTCTCAAAAACGAAGTTCGCCGAACTACAAAGGCCCTTTTTTTCTGGATCCACCTTACCCCATCCCCTAAGGTTCGAAGTGGTTCTTCCCTAATCAAAGACATACTGAATTATTTTATTTGTTTGTTGACCTAGTTTATTCAAGAGATTAACACTCATATAAGATGAGCACGTGAGTGCAGCAAGGGCATTATGATATACGATATTTTTTTCCGCTGAATCATTTAGTTAAGATAAAGGTCAGTAACTGTTATTCCACCCCTAGATTTATGCTGATTCATATGTTGGTCACAAAGTCGAAAATAGCCATCCTGAGAATATACAGATGGTTCTCAGACAATGAGGTTGCTGTCAGTTATTTGGTAGAATGTTATCGGGTACGTTGCAATTCGTTGGGTAATTCAGGGTATTTAAGATGGTATTTTCAGCAGCCACAAACAAACCTCGACAGGTATGAGATCAAATTCATTCAAATGTTACTTCTTTTGAATTAAATTGATATTTAGTATAATCTTGCTCGCGGTGCATTTGACACAATTTTAATAAACAGAAATTCGACATAATGTGTCATACAACTATGAAACAAATGTGAGCAATGAAAAAATGTAATATAAAAAGAGTTTTTTTTTTTAAATTTTAATTTTCTGTATTATTTTAACAAGCATATAATAAAATGCTAAACACATCTTTTATCAACGTTCATGGTTTCAGAACAAAATCATGTTGCCACTCCTTTTTGTAAGCGCGTTCGTTGCCCTGGCGACAGGTCAAGAGCACCATTGCTGCACTCCCGATACCTGGGAGGGAGAGCTCCATTCAGCTGCGGGCTATGTCACTTCCGGCAGTTATGATCCCAAATATGTTAAGGTGAGAAAAAATGTGGTATGTGATCATAAAGCAAAGAGAAATAAATATGAGAAATAGATTCGATGTAATTGAAAATGATGATGATTTCATCTGCGTGATGATAAATTTAACAATGCATATGGGTACAATAAATATGATTGAGTAATTGAATGAATGATTGAATAATTGATACATTTCATATGTGATCCAGTTGAACTAAATTAGTTGGACAAACTTTATAAAAATAAATTTGATGGCTCTTTATTTTCTTATTGCATCATATTGAATGTATCAACCTTTAGAAGAACGATTAAAAACAATCGATCGCTTTATTGTTCTTACAGAACAGGGATTTCGTAATCTACGACTATCTGGATAAGCGCAGCTCATACTTCCACCACTCATACTACGAAGATGGTACCTCCCGATCATTCCAAATGCTTTTCAACTTCGGCTCGGTGAGTTGCTGCAAGAATGATAATTACATTAAGTTACTATTTGAAAAAAAAACATGTTTTGATAAAACCAAATAATGAACTTTGCAATCAAAATTTGCAACATCTTTTGAAATCATATGTATCTATTGCATTTCGTTGTAATCGGCATTGTATGCCAAAGTGTAAAATCGATTCCATATTTTTGTTTCCATTTTCAAAATCTTCAATAATTTTATCGAAATATCCTACTTATTGATTGTTTTTATAATATCTTGGATTTAATTGATTGACCAATTTATGTTTTCCCACAGAAAAAGGGTTATTTCATTGAGCAAAATGAATGCCGAACATTCAACCTCACACGAGAAATGAGACGCTTCTGCATCCCAAGTAAGACGCATACTGACTTATAGACATACATTAATAGGAATAGTTTATAAGCAAGGGTATCGGTCTAAATAAAGTGCTAGACAAAAATACATCTACAACCCTAGACAAAAATGCCATGCGTAAATCGAAAAAAAAAATGAAATAATTATCTATTTTAAAAATACATCGTCAGCCATTTGTCATGAACGATGTTCCAGCATGATATATCCGACTATCTGTCAAGTCACTTACATGTATCTTTATCTCTTTAGAGCCCATCATGAGCATTATATCAAATTCAATGGCTAAAGATTGAATCATTTTCCATTCTAGCCCTATAAACCCTCTAATTTTGGGTGATATCCTTTAGAAACAGTTTGAAAAATATTTGACATTCCACACAGGCACCGCCAAATCCACCCGCCCCATATTCTAAGGTGGTTGGACAATATTTTTAGTATTATTATACACATGTATAGTACCAATGCCAATGTAGAGTTATATCACGAATAGGCCTGTCATATATCAATAATACTCCTTCCATTCCAAACAGGCACCGCCAAATCCACCCGCCCCATCTTCTACGGTGCAGGCGACCACTCTATCGAGGCACTGCGTTACTACGACAGACTAATGGACGGAGACAAGGACACTGGCGCCAAGTTGTTCACTGTGACCAAGAATGGGTGTATTCCGGTTGAAACAGTGGAATACCGGGAGGAATATGGTGAGTAATACAGGGTAGACTTAAGCATAACAGTTGGCTTATAATGTAGCAATTACATGGAATATGATTAATATTAAACATACCTGTTAGGAAAAGTGACCATAGCTGTTGGGGTTGGATATTGATGGAATGTGCTATGGATTTGAATAATGTACCAAAATTCAACCAAAGTTTTCATTCAAAATTTGAAAATTACAGACTCAAACATAGTATTCCACACTTTTGGACTGCACTGTATAACTAATTGGGCGTTAAATGAAATCATATAGAACGGATGTAATGATAAATTTTAATTTATTTATATTCATTTTTCAAAAAGGCCATGGACCCGGAGACAAATCCGACATTGTGCGTGGAGGTACCTACGCTAATATCACCCCAGAAATCAACAGGGAAGCATTGGAGCCACCAGCGACCTGTATGGAGGGACAAATGGTAGGTTTCTGTTTCTCATATATCGGGCTTTTAAAAACGAATATGGATAGATTTAATTATGTATATAGAGGGTCATATCCTTAAAGTCTATTTGAACGCCTTATTGTTCATTCGTTTCCATATTTTTACATTTTATGTACAAATGAATAGTGATAATGAAATTTATGAATCCTACCAAGGATGCTTAATTGAACGGGTGAAAGGTAGTTTTGTTTTTGCTTATTTTCCTGTGCACTCTCTCGGAATGATAAAGAATATTGGCTTAATCATTTAATGGGTTTTGCATTTCGTTAGAAAAATGCTTGGTAAAACGATATGAGAAATGGATTGGTCCCCAATAAATAGTATAGTATTCACTTTTGCAAAAACAATAATATGTATTTCTTTCAATTTTAGCCCGCTGAGGTTGAACACATTCCCAACTTCCAGCACTTCTTTGATTTGATCAGCGAATAGAATGGATGATAGCTTTCGATTTGTATATCATGACTAATAAAAATAAACTATATTCTTAAAGTTTGTATTATCGTTGCATTGAGGTATGTGTATCGTTTCAATTGCCCTATCATGACATAGACTTAGGGTGTGTTTCCACGGCGGAAAAGACAGGGTGTCTTTTTTTCACTGTTTTCTTTATAGGACTTAGGAAAATATTTTCAAAGTCCTATAAAGAAAACAGTGAAAAAAACACCCTGTCTTTTCCGCCGTGGAAACACACCCTTACTTCGAAATAATTGTTCCAATAGAAAAAAATACATTTCCACGAAACATATGTAAAACAAATATGTAAAATAAATGTAACATGTGAAAATATGTACGAATTCATGACACAATGAATAGTAACACAAATATATATGACAAAATGTGTGCAAAACACCTAAAATATTATTCACGCAATATTGCAGAAAAAAAAGAAAAAATAACAATTAGATGACAAAACACAATAGTTCATAATAAATACAAAAAAATGTAAAAGTATCACTAACTGGCGAAAGAAACGACACCCAATCATAATATGTGTATTTTTGGCTTTCTATATGTTTTAATAATATTCTTCTTTTTGTAATATGACATTGAAATATCTCAACATTTATCTCAATCTCATTTTTTTATGCTTATGATTGGAAGCATATTTATGAAGGCTTCGGTTAAATGACATATTTATTGATGGGTACAAACTGAAGTGACTTAATAGTATATTTGAGTAAAACCTTGATACCTACACAATTTTGAAAAAGGTCGTTAGGCGTGAAAGTATCGATCAAATAACGTACTGAAAAGAACTAAAATGTCCGGATTATGCGTTCCTATATTTGGTCAGCTTTATAAAAGATATCAGAGACAAAGAAGATGTAATTCAGTTATATATGAAAAAAACATTGTAAACATCCAATGAGAAAAGGTGCATGTTGACGAGTTTTTTTTAACATAGAAGTTATGATCTGCCCTGGGACCTTGATGACATATTGATTTCATGTATGATTTAAGTTCAACCCTGGATATCTTGCTTATATTTCCATCGAATTCTCCCAAATTTTAACAGAATATAGGTGTATTATCTGACATTAGATTATATGTCTTTATTTTGGAATCTATCGGTAAATTATATCACAATATAACACTTTATTTACTCGGTGTGTGCCATTCCCCATTAAGAGCATGATCGGAATGTGGGACCCAAACTTATGCTATACTTTGTAATAAAGAGTCTTGTTTGTAGATTTGATCACACTGGTCTTTCTTGATATTATCATTATACACAAATATGCAACATGCATAACAATGATTTAGTCTATGTATGTGGTCTTATGATTTGGGTAACTTATATATATGACTGTTTTATAAAATCAATATCTTATAATAAACATCTACTCGGCAAAGCCACGTCCCCTCGACGTCACTACATGACGTCCTATTTAAGCCCTCTGCTGGGCCTGTATGAAAGTTTGCCGGACGTCATTTTTAGATGTTAATATTAGACATCCAAAGGACAGACGTAAAACATACGTTCGCTAAGACCATAAAACGACGTCCTAAACTGGTCCGATTTGGGACGTTTTAGGAACATCTTTTTATGCACAGTTTTAGCCCCTAGCCAACCGATTGGGCTGAGTGCTATTGCTATCCCTCATTCCGTCCGTCCGTCCGTCTGTCAACATTTGAGATGCTGTAGTTTGTCCGCGGCATTTTGGTATAAAGCCTTTGTCCTAGGGTTCTGAAACTTCACATAGTGTCAGAATATATATTGCAGATGTGCAGCGTTGAGGTTTCAGTTTGACCGACTACTGAAAATTGTCGAAATTACAGGGGTCTGAACTTAGACAAATTTGAGATAATTTGGGATATTTGTACAGCACAGAAAGATAACGCGTATATTGTGACGTTGTGAGGACCACGTTGTGTGTACGAATAAGTAAGGGCAACGGTGTGAGAAAGACGTTGTGAGAAAGATGTTGTTAGAAAGACGTTGTGAGAAATACGTTGTGAGAAAGACTTTGTAAGATAGACGTTGTGAGAAAGACGTTGTGAGAATGACGTTGTAAGAACGATATTTCTATTGAAATGCTTCTTTTATTATACGAATATACTATATAAAGAACATGATGCCTATGTTTAACGTCATTTTGATACGTCAACGCTTGAGTATTGACGCACTTTGGACGTGTTAACATGCCACGTCATAAAATATTTGTCCTCAGGACGTTATTTTATGACACCGCTAGGAAATATTATGACATCTTAGCAAAGTCCTAGTTGCGTACGCCAAAACATCTTAATGAGGACGTCATCTAGCATGAGAGCATTGCATGTCATTAGCATTTTTTTGTGGGCTTAGCCAAAACAAGTGAAAATTGATGTGTATTTTATGTTATTTATATAGATATAAGGTACTCACTAAATATCAATTGATTAAGGTGCCTATCAAGTCAAAGATACTACATTACATTCTGGTCAAGTTGAAAGACTTTGTGTTAAACTGTTTAGTTTGGACATTCTTATACGCTCTCGTAAAACGTTTCAAGCAATGAAAAATAGAAAGGGATAATATAATTTTTACAAAAGTAAAAAAAATGTTGCTTTCCCCGATATGTAACATTGGTTATTACTCATTGAATGTGGGGTCCCGTATTCCGATCACCTTACCATTCTCAGCCACCTTCATTTAACCGTCAAAAAATATATTGTTCATTATTTGAAATTTTGCATTTAGTGAAAATAAATCCACATATGTACACCTATACTCAAGAAAAAATAGGATTTTTATAATGCATACCCACAAAGATATATCCACTCAAAGAAAATATTATGCATTTATCTATGATTCCCAGG
The DNA here is from genome assembly GCA_001703475.1 of Hydroides elegans. NCBI lineage: Eukaryota > Metazoa > Annelida > Polychaeta > Sabellida > Serpulidae > Hydroides > Hydroides elegans. The sequence goes on along the minus strand of LQRL01180475.1, from coordinate 10,833 downwards.
TTCCAGATTCCGATCGCTAAGTCTAGGTGTTGTGTCATATAACGCTGTAGGTATTATCAGGAGTACCCGGCGATTTATTCTGTGAAATATCTATTCTTTTTAAATATCTATCTTGCTGGCATTTTCACAGAACAGAATAGATAAAATGCTGTTTTTCAAATATCTCGAATTTTCCTGACATTTTATACGAATAAAACCCAAGTTATAAATATTATCTAATAGCCTATAAAGTTGTTGGTTTTTAATAAAATGGAGTTTAAGCATTTTATAATAACTGTGGTGCATTTGTACATATAAGATTTATATAACAAAGTTCAAAGAGATTCTTTTTCAAATTATGTGCAAAATCAACACTTCTGTATATCAATGTTTTATTCTGCTGGAAAATGTGTGCAAAGTTGCTGGCATGATATTTTTTGTGTTCCTTGCTGGCAAGTTAAGAATAAAATCATTCGATAAATACAAATAATTATCAGGTTTAAAGAAGATTATAATTCATTTCAGGCCAAATGCATTACAATGAGACATTATTTAAAAAATGGCCCGTTGGGTACTCCTGTATTATGTATAGGATATTGTGAGAAGAGAGTCCATTATTATGAATATGGGACAGCCGAGAAAACTGTCCCATATTCCTAAAAATGGGCTCTCTGAGCACATTATCCGACTTAATTTTCACTAAAAAGATACAATTCTTTAGACTGTCCTATTAAATGGAAAGGCCATTCAAATGCTTCAGTATTTCGCATGCCTTATAAGGCTCTATTATAACAAAAAAAAACATTTAGGTCACTTTTTAGATTATACATAGACATTGTAGCCCAAAGTTTCAACTTATGAAAATGCTTGGTGGCAATAGAATTCTTAGAAATATACTTCATTTATACCGCATGCATTTGCATAGGGGGAAGGCGATTTATCAATATTCAAATATCGATGTGAAGAGGCGGACTTACATAAACGGCGAATTGAAGGGTTATGTACAACAGTGTATAATGTGGAAAAAGAAGGAAACGAGTGTTGACTTATTTCGAAACGGTTAAAACGTTATTTGATTAAAAAAAACTTTCAGACAGTATATCAATATATGTACATGTATTGAAAAGGCTTTGAAATACCATTTCAGTGATCTGAATATATTATCACGCTACAGTTTGATATATTCCGTAAAGTAGCGTGTCAAAACTATTTTAATTCAAATCACTGTTGTATGAAACCCTTCATTCGGTATTAGACGGGGTTTAATAAAGACAACATTATTAAATCAAAAAGACTTAACTAATATTGATCTTGATATGGATAAATACAACATTATTAGTTCTAAAAAAGAAATTTCCCTAAAAAGATCGAATACTAAATGAATATAGTTATAAGATAATTATAAACTAAAGTTTGATTTATCCTTTGCAGGATGGAAAGCGAAGTTTTGCAATCAAGAATTATTTTTATGAAAAAAAGGAAATGAAAGATAAAAATAAACTAAAAATGTTTCATATAGTAAAAAATTAAACATAGGATATATATTTCTTCATCGGTATCATTTAATTTTTAATGAATGGTTTTGATATGAGTTCAATATTTTAGATATTGACAAACTGTCTATTATCTAAAAATAATGCACTCCTAACTGTCCATTCGTAGAAAATAATGGACGATGAATACAATAGAATTATGTCACTAGTGTGAATTAAAGATCATTAAACAATATCGTTTGCTTTATTTAGGTCGATTAAGATTAGTTCTCCAAAAAAAAACCATGTGTTAATGCAAACTCCTGCAAATATGCCAATATAGTTATCAAATGATACTTATGTACAATAGCATGCATATCTGAAACATCAACTTAAAGGGCAATAATGTAGGCAGACTTTTGGTGTCTAGATACGCTACCACGAGGCAATACGATTAAAAGCAGATAATGCTGAACAAGAGCATATCTACCTAAAATAATTTGAATCCAAAAGGCATATAGCAAAACACATCGATCACATAAGTGCGAGATGACATGGAACTAGCTTACACACTACCATAGAATGCAGCGCTCTGTGGCTTATAAACACCAAGTAAGATTATTCCATCATTGGTTTACTGTTCCGAGTAAAGCCTTGCTATTTTTCTATCATTTCAGTTGTATTCAGTGTTTTTGTTGATCGGTTTAAGATGGAATATTACTTCAAATGATCATTTTCTGAATCCACTTCATTTGTATCAATTTTGTGGAAGGCTACTTGGCTGCAATACAATCGTCAACGTTATTGTCATAGGATTGTTTTGAAGTATTTGTGATTCACGTGTTTAAACTATTTGGGTAAAATGACTTGTGTGTCGCCATTGCTAAACCTTATGTGGTAGCGTTTGAACCGTAATTTTGTAATCTTGTCTTTCTTTGTTTCATCTAGAGCTTTAAACTATTTGGGTAAAATGACTTGTGTGTCGCCATTGTCAAACCTTATGTGGTAGCGTTTGAACCGTAATTCTGTAATCTTGTCTTTCTTTGTTTCATCTAGAGCTTTAATATTTCATACAATATCTCGTCGTCTCCAAGAGCCGTAACATGTCAAATGAAAGGAGGCTATCGCCCTTCTCACAATGAACATATCGGGACCTAATGCGTTATTAGTTAGCGGAATCACTCTGCAACCATAAGGTAACAATCCCTATCCACTCGGCAAAGGTTGGTCCTATTCCCGTCCTTCTGACGTCATTTCCACACGTCCTTTCTTGGTCCTATATTGAGCCCAGGTGAAAGTTTGCCGGACGTAAATGTTTAGACGTCGTTTCGCCGTCAATATCTGACACCGAGAGGACGTTCAGTGAAAGACGTCCGCAAAGACCTGAAATGCGACGTCCTAAAGTGGTCCGCATGTCGTCATGTATGAATGTTTTAGGGACGTCATTTTTCTGACGATATTTAAATTGCCCGCCCATTTTTATTTAAAAATCTAAAATATATTTCTTATAAATATCATATATATACATTTTTCGCGAAAATGATAGCTATTCAACTGAACTATATTATTCCTATTCAAAAGCGACAGTTATCAAACTAAAAAATTGTCCAAAATCCAATTTTTCATTTTTTCGAGGGGTATTCGCAATGGTATTTGACAGTAAGTTTAATTCGTAAGTTGGTCTTTTAATGGGGTCCTTGTAACGTCGAATCACGTCACGACCAAGATATAATGTCCTTACAACGTCATATAGCGACGTGGAGGTCACATCATATTTACAACGTCACAAGGACGACTTTAATAACACGTCGCGACAACGTCTAATTAGCGACGTTATACGGACATGTTAATTAGTCACGTCATAAAAACACGTCGTTAACCCGTCGTTTAAAGGCAATGATGGAACGTCTGGTATTTTACATCGTAGGGACGTCCTATTCGCGTCGCGGACGTCGGGACGTAAAACTACGTGATCAGGACGTTCTTAGGAAGTTGTTTGCCGAGTGGGTATATATTCATTCTTTGATTTTCTGATTCTTGAATTATTGTCATTCCATTTGCGTTTTACAATTATTCTTAGATCATCTGCTCGTTTTCGTGACCTTTTACATTTGATTATATTTCATACTTATTTTGTGTGTGTCATCTTGCATTTCATGTGTCTTAGTCGAGCGCTATACATCAAGACTACATAGAACCCTTAAACTGATGATTCAAATATTTGAATCATATTGATGATAGTAAATGATAGTAAATTCGATAAATAAAACAAAATCTTTCAATCAATCAGGCTCAACGGTTTAAATAGTATCTAATGTAATTCGTGTTAATAAGCTACCTAATTGTAATTATTGCAATGATTAAAAGGGTTTTCAATATAATTTATTGTAAGTTCTCATGAATCGACACAATTACATGCAATGATGCACTTTTTTAAGCATTCCATTCTGCTAGCTATCATAAATGTTGTGTCATTTGCTTAGAAACTCATTCCGAATGCCATCTAAAACGACTTTTGACTGTTTGATAAGCTCTAGAATTTTAATATATGTTGTTCGTATTTGTGTTGGTATCGTTCTTACGTCTCATGATTACGTTTCGCAAAATAAACCAAAGGAATGTATTTAACTTTAATCCACAAATAATGTATTGTCCATCTAAACCAAATCTATCACATAAAGCTTTTAATATCTTTCAGCAGGATATTGCGCTTTGTTGTATAACCCCCATAAAAATTATTTTATTGATCCTTTACTATCATTTAACAAAAGTAAATTAAACAATTAAGTGAGACTTTCGGAGCTGTGTAACCGCAAGGTTGTCACTTGTAATTCGCATAGACTTATAAAAAAAATAGAGCTTTGATCTTTACTTTATTCTATCATGTCATAATGTTATACATTGATCAACATAAATATATATTTGTTACATTAAATCAAGCTTTGAAGGCCTTCAGTGCATCCTCGAAAACGAAAGGCAGGTCCTGAAACAAACAAAAGAGGGTATCATCAATAATTTTATACTTAAGGAAAAACAATAAATTTATTCAAAAGAGTAATTTGTCAAAATATAAATATAAAAACCTATTATCTCTCAAATTAATTAGAATTTGTAATAGAAAAAAATACATTTGCATATTTAATAGCTGAAATGATGACTTACGATATGGTCGACCGTCTTGCATTCAGAGGGTGTTTCGAATACGCTGTCATCTTCAATGCCCGCTGTGATGCGGTTGTAGGAATGGAACGAGGCGAGGGCTGGAATCGTAATCAATAAATGTTTCAATTTAAAGGTATCAGATTGATATGAAGTAGACAATTACCCATATATGTGTCGTGTGTATTTATATATTTGGTTTGGCTTTAAGTTGGAGATGTTTCTAAATATAGCTCATTAATAAGGATCATGCTTATAAGATAGTTTGCACAACAAGTATAGTCTCTATAATTCATATAGTATTTTATATTATTTAACAGGTAGCTGTTGCTGATTGTAAGCTTACCAATATTTTGATATTAGAAACATCATAATGGTGAAGTGCCAAATTATGCTAATTGCACTACTTGTTTTTCAGAGTTTCATTTAGACTCAAACATATTTTTGTATTTTACACTCTAAACTAACACACAAAAACCACTCACAAGGATGGCTGCTCTCTGCTCCAGCAATGAAGATGGTTCGGCGCTGGTACGGCACACACGCCTCCATTCCCAGTCGGATGGTTCTGAAATGCACTTCCTCACCATATGTGCTTGAGGGGATGCTCCAGGCGTCGACCTCAAGGGTGTTCTCTCCGGCGCCGATGTTGTACATGCCATAGTGGCCGTGTTCCACTTGAATAAGAAATGTAAAAAGAAGTGTAAATACAGAGTGTGTATTGCGAATTACAAAAAAAAAATATTTGTATGAAAAATCATGCAAGCTAAATTACTTCAAATCTTGATTTAAATAAAAATGGTGGTGTGACATGTAGTCATAAAGGTTGAAAACACCTATGAGCATGTAATTATACGAAGATCTTTCATTTTTTGTTTGGTATGTGTCTCGTATGCCATGCCACCCATAAACATCATGATCCATGTCTAGCCGTTAGAATTTAGATTAATTAGATTGATCTAAACGCTTTGATTCATGTTTTGTAAGTGTTCTTACTTGGGATGCAGTTCGACATCATCTCTCCATGGAGGTCAGACACGTGGCAAGTTCCGTTCTCAACAAAGGCGCGCTTCATCTATAAACATACATACATTTTCATGTAAATTTTTGTGTTTTTTTATTCAACAAGCAATTTCATATTGAAATTTTATCGGATTTCAGAATGTCTTCTGAAAACGTCACAACTCGACTTGTAATGTCCGAAATAATTACGCACACATCAAAATTGTAACGTGGTATCAAACGTGTCTCATTTTGCGTGGTGGTTAGAATCTTACTTCTACATCATGGCACGCTTAAGCATGTGAAAAAGTTTCAACAACACGCAAGTTGACAAATACTTAACTAACATTTCGATTTTTTAAAAATATCTATATAACACAAATTATTATAGAAATGGTATGCTTACAGTGTGATAGTTGTCGACCACTGTGAAATTCCTAATGTGGCCGCTCAATTCGAAGTATTGGAGAGCTTTGGCGGCGACGCGTTTGCCCGAATGGTCTACGTGCAGGCGCATACCTTCCTAGAAAACAGGTTTTAAACAGATCTTCACATGGAAGATATTCGAATGGATGACTGAGAATTGATTTGGCCATTCCATATTTTGTTTCTATGCTATCATCTAAAAAGTCAATTTTCAAGTTCAGCTGTCAACATATACTGCAGTGATTATTACTAAAAACAATGCCAATTGTTGCAACATTCACGCTACGGCAAAAATTTGCATTTTGTGAGATTTGCTGGTTAGTGCTTTTATTAAGTTAAGTTCTGTAAAAAATAAAAATATATAAATTAGACAACCTTTTCTATTCAGTTTGAAATAATTAAAAACTAACAAACTTACAAGCATAGCTTCTTTTCCTTCATGTCCCGCAAAGCCCACAACGGCATCGTCATGGCCCTCCCATTGCATTGGTGTACAGCAGTTTTCTCTTTGGGGTTGCGCCAAAGCGGCGACCACCATAAGTGAAGCGACACTCAAACTCAACATATTTAATGTGTTTTTGTGTGTTGGTCTTTTGCTCGTTAAGCTTTTAGTAAATGCTCCGGTTGAGGGGAACAGATGGTTAATATAAGCGATGAGTTTATCGTGGGTCACGTGTCGAAATTGAGCTGAATCGAGGTTGGTTTATCGGTTTGGGTTATCTGTTGCTCGGGTTAGTAAGTA
>LQRL01180436.1:11111-25144 GCA_001703475.1 Hydroides elegans | reverse complement strand
TATATAATGGCGGTTTTATATTGTACATACCATCTTGTAACTTATTGATTTAAGGAAAATACATAGTAAAGATGCCTCTGGAGAAGATAACAGTATTTTTTAGTCACAGTATCCAGTGACACGTTAATTTGCATATAAATTGTGTAGTAAATGTTGGTAAAATACATGTTAGATATGCCTCTGGAGAGGAAGACAGTAATATTGCCTACAGTAGTCGGTGACCAGTTAACTTGCATTTAATTAGCTATTGGAAATACTGCTAGATTAACTTATTATTTTTTATTATTTTTTTTCTTTTGGATATGAAAACTTAAAGTATTATATTTTTGTATTATTATATATAGATGATAGAAATGGTGAATAAAATTATAAAACTAATATATCTATTTTATTGCAGTGATTACAAGCTGGCCTATAGCCAGCTGCACGTGGCACGTGGCACGTGCCACGTGCAGCTGGGTATAGGCTGGGTATAGGCTAGACCTAAGCTAGAATATTCAGAAATACGTTAGCTAGAACAAACACTAACACATTAGCTAGTGACTAGTTAGTGACAAACTAGCCACTAACTAGTCACTAACTAGTCACTAGCTAGTATATGCTTTAAAACTAGAATTTCACTAGCACCAGACTAATGCAAATTAGTTCCTAGCTATCTGCTAACTAGTAGCTAGCTAACGCGTTCTAGCTAGAAATTCCCCACTAAAGTGCTTCCATATCTAGCTAGTTACTAGTGAAAGTTCTAGCTAGAAGTTAGTCTGGAGCTAGTGAAAATTAGCTAGTGACTAGTCAGTGACTAGTTAAAATTGTTCACTGGGATACCAGCAAAGCGCTGCCAGCAAAAATAGATACCTTTCAATGCTAAAAGCCCATCTAAAATTCCACCAAAGCTAGTATTTTCCGAAGTTTTAGCACTAATTTGCTCAATACTGAGTTCATTTCATGTAACCATTGCATTTTATTGAGCTTATTTCTTGATATAAATCAAAAAGGAAATTTTAATAATAATCCTTTTATGTGAAAATGCCGGCAAGGAAGATAGCCCAGCAGAATAGATATTTTACCGAATAAATCGCTGGGTACTCCTGTTTTACTTAGAATGCTGCTTTGAAAATAATAAATAAACAATTTTAAATAAGAAAGGAAGATAATTTAAGTGAAGCTCAGAGCAATTTGAAATGTATTTGTTTATCATTAACCTTGATCCCTATTTGAATTTCAATTTCACTACATGTATATGATTTTTAATATATGCACTTAAACGCTGATCATTGATAAAATGCTACCTTTTAATGCAAATAAAAAATAATCTCAAACCATCCATTTATAACCTATATACAAGGAATATGACTGAAAAGCAGCTCTATTTGACTCACTTAGATAGTAAAACCACTTGTTGCTATATAATTCACCAAGTCATACAATTTGTCAATAAGCTGCTGCTAGATGTCCCAGTTATTGCTAATAAAAGTCTAGTTCATCCATTTAAAACGAATTAGCTAGACATTACGGAAAATTACATGTGCATTACGATCATATTTCGTCCCATCTCGTAAATACAATTGTCATCAACTTATAAATCACACATTAACCAATTATTTGTTCCACATCTAGAAAAGTGCTTAAAAAGGGAATACAAAAAGAGCAAATGGCTCCTTAATTCACCTGTTTTAGCTGGTCGCTAAGTGATATGAGCACTTCTGCATAATAACAAAGTGTTATCCCTAATTTACTAAATTATTTGACAAGGTTACTGGCACAATAACCAAAAATACTTTGCGATTACTCTCGATTCATCATTTTCATATGTGAACATATATGTATAACATGTATTTTTATTACTGAATATATTCATTATATATTCTACTTGTTCACTGTGTTAAAAATAGTAATTCTTGTGTGACATGAAAATAAAAAGACTCAAAAGTAGAAGATACAGAAAAATCGAGTGAAAGTCAATGAAAAATATTGAAATACTTTTGTATTAAAAAGTATTTAAAGTAACAAACGGCAAAGTCTACCGCGTGTGCTCTTACGCAGATCAGTATCTAATATATAACTATAAATAAAAATAAAATTTCTAACCAAAATATAAAATGAGGGTTTTCGACCCTAGGCAATAATATAGCTGTTCAACGTTATGAAACTATCACTAAGAAATTTCATGATCTGGATATCTGAATAATATGAAGTTATATCGATTTCTTATTATATTGTTTGGGCTATTAGGTGAGTAAAATGATAAGATAATTACATGCTGTGTCTGGTTTTTTTATGATGACAATTTTCAAACTTAAGTTATGTAAAGTGTTTATTTTGAATTTAAAATTTTTATCACCTTTCAAAACATGGATAAAGTATAAAAAATGATATAGCATTAAAAGTCTAGACCATGGAAATAAAACGATGCTCCAAATCATGTAAAGACATATTAAATGAAAATATGTTACATATATACTCGACAACAAAGGAAGTGTCCGGTTGTTCAAACTACTGTAACTTAAAAAGTATTTGGTCGATTTTTATCAATTTTGTACCAAATTAAACAGCACAGTACTCAGCACATAATGTGAGTTCATTTAATGAGTTTTTACGACTCTATATTTGCTATTGACGATTCGGCGAACTCTTGAAAATGAACGACCGAAAAAGCGAGTAACAAACCCTCTAAGATACATTTCCATGGCTGTTTCAAATATCCAGCTATAATTTTCACAGGTAATTGGTACAGTTGGACTCTTTAGTCGCATATTCAATAATTCAAGCCAGTTGCGGCGGTCGCTGAAGTCAATAAAAGTGTTTCGCGAATGGCCCGAACCAAGGCACAGGAAGTGCCAGCTTCCGGACAATAGTTTAAAAAAGTTTGAATATGTCCAATGCTACCTTCGCTGGTTTTCTAATGCTCCATTAATGGGTTTACAACAGTTTTGAAAATTACGTTTCGCTTATTTTTTGGTTACTTCGAAGCACGATATTGATCGAAAATCACGTAAAGTAAATCTTTGGTAAATCCGTAGCTCAAGTTTTCAATCAATAAAGAAACACATTTTCGTGCATGTCTAAGACAACCTAATGGCCGATTTCCACGCCCTAGCCTCGTAGCAATAGTGCACGCAAGCGCACGCCTCGATAAATATATCGAACTAATTTACTCAATTTTAGGGTGATATAGCGGCTAAAATGAACAGCTACTCATAGCCTGTAACTCTAGATTACAATGTTCCTACCTATTTTAAGCGTATTCACTTGAAAAATATTGTTTGCGCGAAACCGCGTCAATATCGAACGTATTTTCAATGCATTTTGCGACATCGTATATATGGCAAACAAGGACAACAACGACTTTTTGGTATAATTTTCATATTCCGCGCACCCTTGAAGTTAATATTGACAATGACAGTTTGCGTTGGAATGTCCCGATTATGTTACCAGGTTAAATTATCCCTTTCGAAAAATACCGTGTTTATTCGAGAATTACGGCTAGGCTATGGAGCAAATGGAATTCAAAGTGCAATTAACAGAGTAAAGAGCCTGTGAGCTATCTTAATATCATACCGCTTTTATTTTGTAACGTGATTAAGACTGTTGTTGCAGTTAATCGTCAAAACACGCTTTTCTGACATTTAACTATGTGTCCTGAGTCGCATGTCGCATATCAAACATTGTACTATTTATAAAACATAACGCTCTCCCTCTCCTTCCGATACTCATTGAATGATGTTCAAAATCCATGTTTCTTAGCCCTTCGATAAAACGACCGAGATAATCGTCAAACGGATTCCAGATTGTTAGGTTTGCGAGACCATCTATAATTAACATAACTGAAACCAACCAACGTGTTTCATTTGGTGCCACTTTTTATACAATGAAAACTATATACCTTAACCGACCGGACACTTCTTTTGTTGTCGAGTATATATTTAATCTTGTCACATATTTGTAGGAATATTAGATGTTTGATTTCTTTATCAGATATCAACTCATATTAAACACAACCATGAAAGGCATATACGGCAAATTGTATATTACATTTTAATTGATGAATGTTGAACATGCTTAATATTTATAGCAAGTTTATATCAAGTCATATCTTATTCATTAATATATTTATCGCACAATTTTAGGTAGTTTTGTAACTGCGTTACAGATTCACTATGAAGCCATTGGAGCTAAAACAGGAAAAAATATCATTGTGACGCAATGTAATGTTATAATATTTATATAATGTATAAGTATAAACAATGATTAATAAATACAAATAACACATGATATTTAGATCGTCCTCGAGTTCAAGCAAGATGTACGGTTCCCAGAGTGCTAAATGGTGATTATTTCAATTGCACCGCTGGATCCCAAATTCGTGACCTTGAAGCTTGCAAAGTCAAATGCAACGCCGGATTTAGGCACTCGCCCGACCATGTTGTCTGCAAAGGAAATGGGGTATCGGCAACACCTAGCTGCAGAGGTATTATTAATAGTATTAGTTTATAATTCATTTTCATATTTGTTATATGCACCCCTTAAAAGAGCATATATAACATTTTTCACAGCGTTAACCATTTCGCTGCAACACCGGCTGATACTATTTTTTCCATTCCAGAATCGACATGCTACAGCTTTGAATCTTGCCTCAAATTCGATTTATTTTCGGATTATGACGAGACCGTGAGACCAGTGCTTTTCCCCTCACATACGATCCATGTAAATGTGACGCTACACGTTCAATCCCTCACGTCTATTGTAAGTTAGACCTAGACCCCATTACAAAAACACATAGCTTGGGTTGCGATTGTATTGCAGTCCGGTAAATCACAGTCTGGATGGTATACTCAAAGCATACTTACTGATAGTATAGTTTTCAATTTTCTATCATATTAGGTTAGGGATTTGGCACTCGTTTACAAAGAAATTACATCAAACTACATTTTAAGATTAAACAAATATGATTTTTTTCAAAGTACCTTATGATATACAAACTTTACAAATGTAATCTTCAAATTGCCTTTGGTTCTGAACCAGACAACACCACAACACCCATATCAGGTATTTTAGAGCTATAGATTTAATCATATCATGTTTATTGTGTGTAAACATTTAATATATATTGGTTATTTAGTCGTTACATCATTTCTTATTACATGATTGGAGCAATATGCAGGGCAATATCACCCGGGCAATATCACTTTCGATAATGAACGGCAATGGCGGCCATAAATATTTCTGAATTTTAGATGATTTTCATGTAATAAAAGGAATAAAATCCGCAGTGTCCATAACAACATGGTTATTGACCCTCGGGATAGGAAAAAGTAATGCCAGCGCCCTTCGGGCTTGGGCATTACCATTTACTTCCCTCGAATCAATAGCCGTTGATGTGGACCCTTCGGGTATTATTCCCATTCTATTGTATCAGGACGAAAGAGAAGAGTTGATGAGTGTATTTGGATGGCTTCAATTGGTACGTACTTATAGCAAACGAGTTTTATAATAAATTTCATAGAAAAATATTAAGTTTTATTGTGTGCACTTGTCATATTATAAATGCTTATTATTCTAGTGAGACAAGGTTACAGATAAAACGCAACCACTTGTTTTTCACGCTCTAATGAAGAAAAACGAGTTGCAAATATCTACTAGCTAACAAAACCACTGATAAAACTATAGTCATTTTAATGAAAGATCAAATTTAATAATGGTTCAATATATTTAGTACCAAATTCGTTTCAGGAATGGAGGGATCAATTTCTCAGTTGGAAAGAAGAAGATTATGGAAATACCGAGCAAATGATAATGATTGCTAATGAACTGTGGCTACCTGATACTGTCATTATAAATAGGTACATCCATCCATATAAACCTTTATAAATGATACAGATGATAAGATGTGTTGCAATCGTCTATAAGAATAAGGGGTTTTAATTTCGCAATCGCGTTCACATGCAACTTTTATTATGATTCCACTTTCTTGCATTTTTCACAGTGTTATCTTTCTATAGAATATATCTAGAATTTTTATAGAATATGGCGTAAAAACAAGACTGGTATGAATACGATATGCAATGTGTCTATCTAATTTTGATTTTTATATCAAAATGTGATATTATATTTAAAAACATATCCTTATTTTCTCTTACAGTGCTGACTCCTATTACAAGTCAATTTACAAAGATGACTTCCGGGTACTAGTGACTAGCAATGGTGAAGTAAACTGGAACTATGGCGGCCATCGTTCAACTACATGTGGTTTGGATCTGACGTATTATCCCTTTGATACGCAGAGCTGTGATGTGGTTGTTCGCAATTGGCTGTATAACAGTAAAAGTGTAAGTTTGAAGCATGTTGGGTTAAATGGAAAGCAAAGGAATCGATGCAATCGATGCAATGTTATTTTCAATAATCTCAGCTGCTATTTTGGTGGAGCCATTGATCCAACATACCTGGGGTATCGTAATAAAAGGGTATTGTTAAGCATACTACAGAGTCTTAGCTTTAATTTGACAATATCTTGAACATGACCAAGCAAGTTGCTGCTATGCAGTATTCCATACAGTCGACTCCGGTAGAGGAAACAATCACAAATCGATGCATGTGCATACTGTTACAGTCTTTAAAATCATTGTTATGAACACCAGTGACTTTATTTGTTCATCTGGCATGTCACCAGCGAATTCATTAATTCAATTAGATATAGTTTATGATACAATGAAATAAATTTGTATAAAATCAATTCCCCCGTCAAATCATATATCCTTTATTAGCGAAATTGTAAGAGATTTTGGTTCAACATGGGAATAATTACTATATGTAACTTTATTAATTCTGCAATCTAGATCATGCAATACCATTTAAATGTTTCATAATAAAAATGCTATCATTTTTAAAAGAACGTAAAAAATATATAACTTAATCAGATTATTTTTGATAGTGTAGTGCTATCATTTTGAGAATGGATGGTGCTGCAATGCTCATTTTGTCTAAATTGAATCATATAGGTAGAAATGAATTCCACCATGGTAAAAGATTAAAAGCGTTTAGTAGAAATAATAGTAGATAAATAAGTCAAATATTTCATTTAGATTGATCTCAAGTATGCTATATCCTCGTAGGCGATTAGCCAACCACTGTTTTAAAATACAGATACAAATACATTAATCAATTAAGTATAAAAATTAAGTATTAAGTGATTAATTTTCATACAGGTTGAGCTGAAACTGCATCCTCGTAGGCAAATAGCTACGGACGGTTATAAGAGCAATGGACTGTGGGAGCTCGTTGAGACGAGTGCCAGTAAAACACTGCATGAAGACCCGCTAGCGAAATCTCAAATCGTGTTTAATCTCAAATGGAAACGAAAGGTATGTGTTTTGTGAAGTGAAAGATGCAAACTCAATCCTAGAAACGTTTTTATGATCATTAATACTTAATTCTTATATAGGATTTTTCTTTTGATGTAAATAGTATAAGCCCTCAAAATGAACTCGTCTGTCAGATATGTGGACACGTCACTATTTATAGATTATTATTCATTCATGTGAACTCCATGTTAATGATATAAATGTTAAAATGCAAACTATAGGTGACATAGTCACAAATATAAGGTTATCATGATTTGAAATTAAACATAATCAATGCTATCATCGTATGATATATATTTTAAACCACATGTATTTAAAACCCCTCTGAATTAGCAGACTGTTTTTATAAACCAATACATCACTGTTGGCGATCATATTCATCTGATTATTTTGTTATATCTAAATATTTAATATTTCGTATATTGAACACAACAGCCAATGTACTACATCATCAACATTATCGTTCCAAGCCTCTTCATAATGACAATTACACTTGTGCAGTTCTGGCTTCCAGCCGGGTCGGGCGAGAAAGTATCTCTTGGCATTACCGTGCTGTTGGCCTTTTCCGTGTTTCAACTGACTATCAATGAAAGTACACCCGTTAATTCGGACACGTCTCCTGTTATTGGTAAGTCGATTTAACTTTTTAAACTTTATTTTCTTATTTAATATTTCATAATAATTATATATCTATAAGGCGACTATCAACTCGGGCAACTTGATAAAGACGTTGTACACTAATCATATTTTTCTATTGTGTCGATTACACAGAGATAACGTTGTGTAAACGTTTAGTCAATGCGAATGTCAGAAAGATTGTTCATTCTATATTGTCAATTTTAAATTATGTCCGTCAAACAAAATAAATGACAATGCCAGCTAAACTTGCCTTTCCAACGTGATGAAATATTGTTGATTATTGTAAACGTGAATGCTTACCTTTTTTACAGGCAGAATGGTTCTCTTTGTGATGGCTATGGCAACCATCTCCCTGCTATTCGCCATTATATCCGTTTTAATCGACAATCAATCTCACAGTACACGTGTACCCAAATGGCTGCGAATCGTCATGTTTCGATGGGTCGCCAAATGCATGTGTATGTCATGTGAGGCAAACGAATTAAATGGCCAAAATACAGAGGGTTTTGCATCGAAAATAAGCAACAAAAATAAAATTAACCCGACCGGACACAATGATAAAATATTGGCAGCGTACATGATTTCTGTTAATCAGATTCCTACGCAAAGGGAAACGAAAGAAAAGGTTGGCGATGCGCTTTCAGGCAGCGACAACAAGCAACGAAATGATAAAAATGGGCACTTTGATGCAGATGAAAAGGCTGAGATTGAAAAGGAAGCTATTTGTAAAGAGTGGAAACTCTTATCTAAGCTTATTGATCGAGTTCTATTCTGGGCTTCATTGATTACCGTCGTTGTTTATTTCATCGTGATGGGTGTGGAATTGAAAAACGCACAAAATGATATGCAGTTTAAATGTACACAAGCCCGCTATAATCACCATTATAATCTAAACTTATTTTAAGAGTATCATACTTTAGAAAAGCGATACAAACATACGCGACATAAATTGAATGTTTATCTAGAGTGTGATATACTGCATTCCTATAGTCATATTTAGAATATATCAAGTTTGATTATATATTCTTGACACATCACATAATGGGCAAATTATACAAATAAAAGTTAATATACCACTATTTTTTACGTAAAAGTCCAATTGGTATGATAATTAACCAAATGAAATAATATATGAAAGAACGTGTTATATGAATAACGAGTAAATATGTACTTCAATCATCGCTATGTGTCTTTGTAAATAAAGTGTTTCTATAAGTCCCAGTGGTGCGTTGTTCATTTGATGAAAAGTTTCGATCATATGTTTCACTCTGACTTATGATAAATGTGCTAATGTTCCATCGATTTCAATTAAATTTAGTTTCGTGGCACTCCACTATTGATTGCGGACACTCTTTCATATATCACCTGAAAAGAAACCAACCACTTTCAACTTGATGTAGGCTGTTGAGACCGAACCTAGACACGATTTCATTCGCAAGATCACACATGATTATAGTCTAGTATTTAGATAAGATCGCATTGCACTAAACCTGCTGCGTATTTAAACTTTAAATATATTCTTAGTATCGTATTGATAATCCATACCTTACCGAATTTAAACTGTTTTCCGAGAAAATAACCGCATTGGCCATTTTCTCAAATTTCTCAAATTGAAATCAATTCATCTCATTGAGGATGGACGATTGCTTTTGGATCGTTATTAGAGAGTTTCGGTAGTAAAATTAGTTTGATTTAAAAAAATCCCGAAAATATATTTTTAGACAACCTCCCTATTAACCTAGAGAACCTCTACCGTATCGAAATGCTCATTTCATTTCTGGACAGAAATTATGCTATGTAAAAAATATCGAATATCAAAACAAAGAAGATTTTTAACAACTGTTTTTGACCCCTAGATCAATATTCCCGGTCAAGCTGCACATTTACAAATCAACTATTCGATTGAAAATTTTGTGACTTTTAATCTACACATGCATAGGAAAGACTTGTAAGGTCGGTGATTTGTCCTGATAGTCATTTATTATCGCCCATTAAATTCCTGATTAATTCAATAATTTTATTTCATTTGATTGAAAAGCGTTAAATCTAACCTTCGACCTATGTTCATTTTCCCATATAATAACACATGTAAATGCATAATTCTGATGGGAAGATAGGATGCTTCATGAATTTCCATTCGCGTTTCCAAGTCGCTGTAAGACAGGTCACAGGGCTCGAAATTTCCGAGGTCCCCCGGATCTAAATGGCCCCAACTTGTTTAGATTTCTCTCATATGTATGTTCCGATTACATGGTTTTCAAGGGCGGGGGTTTCGAGGGATCCGCGATTTAAAAAAAAAAACGAATCTCGAGTCTTGTTGCGACAAATATTGTGCCACTCAACACAAACGTTCAAAAATCAGAGTTAGACTGGTTCTAAGTCTTAAAATTCAAAAGATTTTTTTTCTCAAAAGAACCGAACCGAAAAGAACCGAGAATTGGAGTTTCGTTTCTCGGCTCGAACCGAGGATAAACGCTCGGTACTCGGTTCGGTTCCGGACCGACCCACCCCTAATATTAACAATATCTTCTGTGATTCGAATCGTTGATGATTTTGATATCAACAAAATATGAATTGATTACGTGTTTTTTTTTTAAATCTACTACTTCAAAACGAAATTGGTGGCACAATAGGAAAGAAATTTAACACTCGCACTCATATCATGTCCAGTTCATATTATGACCATCCCTGTATATTGATTCCATATATTTGTATACAAACAAATAATCGGATGTTATCTATCACGTAGCAGTTATTTGTGAGCATATATGATTATGTTGCCTCCATTGTCTACGAGATACCGAAAGTGAATCAGGTCAAAATGTGTTTCGGCTGTATTCCAAATATAGCTATCCATTACATTTATACAGTCAATATTTATATTTCATATTTATATATATTATATTTATATTGTCAATATTCATTCGTTGAATTATGCTGATTTAACATAATTTTAAATATAATTTAAATATAAAGTGCCAAAAGTGGGCCATAACCGATAAAAAATCATCGCGCGTGTTAAACCAAAATATCCCTTGTCTTATTTTATTCATTTATTTTGTTTATGTCATTTATCATTCAGCGAATTCAGTAAGCATATAGGTATGCAGTATGGTAAATACACCAATACCACACAATCTTGGAGCGGAGGCTAAGAAGGCTGCGAAAATACTTAAGGATTTTACGATACCGAATGCTCATGCAGGGCCTGATAAAGTCATACCAGGTATCATTTTGTTTAGATTTATGTTTGTTATTTTGCCCTCTTTTAGCCCGCGTCAGTAATGTTAGTCCTGTTAATTTGTTTCAGTCAAAGCAGAAAAAACTGTTTTCGTTTAGAAAAAAAGGTGAAGTTTCTACATGTTTAAATACTTGAAGGATATGAATAAGCCGATCTGCAGACACATGTAAAAAATCTTACGTATTTATAGAAAACTAACTTAACTATGAATTCACTATCAGTTCACATTATTTTTGTAAATTACAATGAATTACCGCATTATCTATAACATTGCGTAATCAGATATTTTTTTAAGGCCCCAACCCCAAAGTTGGGGTGTCCGTCCGTCTGTCTGTCCGTCCGTCCGTCCGTCCGTCTGTCATCGCTTTCTTGTACGGGCTAGAACTTTTGAATGGAAGGTCATAGAGACTTGGTTATGGGCTCAAATGAAAGGTCTTGGTCCGTAGATGTGCCTTTTGACCATTTCGGTCAAAAACACCCGACCGGAAGTGGTCAAATTGTCCAAAATAGCCCGAAATAGCGGTTTTTCCAGACTTGGGCTTGTACGGGCTAGAAATTTTGAACGGAAGGTCATAGAGACTTGGTTATAGGCTCAAATATAGGGTCTTGGTCCGTAAATATGCCTTTTGACCATTTCGGTCAAAAACACCCGACCGGAAGTGGTCAAATTGGCCAAAATAGTCCAAAATAGCGGTTTTTTCAGACTTTGGCTTGTACGGGCTAGAACTTTTGACCGGAAGGTCATAGAGACTTGGTTATAGGCTCAAATATAGGGTCTTGGTTCGTAGATGTGCCTTTTGACCATTTCGGTCTAAAACAGCCGACCAGAAGAAATATATTTAAAATCTACAAAAAAAACCATACCCCTTCGAGTTTGGGGGCGCTTGGCCTGCTCGTGTTTCACTAATACAGCTGTACTTCCTTGTTATATATTATCTAGCGGGACTTGTCGAGAAGGCGGCAGGATTGGCCATTCTCACGGTTGCTAAGGTTGGATTCCTGGTTACGGCTCGTGCAGGCAGCGGCATAGTTATAGCCAAGCTGCATGGAGGAAGTAAAGATAACTTTACTTAAGTTTACTAGAAATGTTTTTGGATAAAAGTTGCATGTAAATGTAAAAATAACATGTTATAATTATGTTTAGTTTTCATCAAGCTATCGAGTATTCTATGCACGCGTGGAACTGTATAATATGCAGTTGGCTCTGGGTTGAATAAAATACTTTTTTTTTCTGATGGTTTAATTGCTTTCTTTTATTACGTGCTTGATACTTTCTTGTATTATAATGGATCATTTCCCTTTAATATGGGCTAACATGCGTGCAACCTAACGTCACCTAACTCTCATGTACTTATTTCAGCTACGAGTAGAGTGCTATAACATATACAAATAAAATGTATTCTGTATGGCATGTGCTATTCTATATATCTACATGTTTGGTACTAGGATGGTCAGCGCCTTCAGCCATTGGCATTGCGGGTCTTGGGGGAGGCTTTGAAGCGGGTGCAGAGGTATGTAACGGGATTATAAAACAATACACAAAAAAAAATCAACAACACAAGAAAAGATTATCTTAAAATAAGAAAAATAATATAATAAAGAAGCGATGTAAAAGATATTCTTAAAAAAAATAATATAATAAAGAAGCGATGTATATCTGTGTATTTTAACTTAACGAAGGTAATCAAAGAAAGCCGAATATAGAAGTATGCCAATGGCAAATGGCAAACTGATTCAATAAATATATACATGGTAAGATTACTCGTTTACTAACTAAATTAATGCTATCACTTCGCCTTGATTCATGATTAAGATAACACACATTGTACTTCGTTTCTAAGGTGACGGACTTTGTGCTAATCCTCTACAGCAAGCAAGCCCTCGACGCCTTTTCTCACGGAGGCAATCTGACCCTTGGTGGCAATGTCACGATTGCTGCAGGTAACATCGCTTTGGTTTGTTTTCATGTTTTGACCGGTTTTTTTATGTGAAATGCAATAGTTTATTATGTTCCTACATGGATGTGAAATTAGTTTAAATATTGCAAATGATGTTTCCTTCCGTTATGTTTTTGTTTCTTGTAATCAAATAGGACTCTCTTTAATAAGACATATAACAATTCATCACCATTTTTAAAACTAAAGAAAAACATCACAATCTTTAAAAAAGTGTCATTAAGATAACTATAACTGAAATCGAAAAAAAGACGTCGCCGAAATAATGTGGATTGCTGTAAATCTGTGCAGGGCTCGACAAATGCGAAAATTTACAGTCGCCATTTTGGCGACCGACGTGATTTCACAGTCGCCAAACCAGATTTCAACGTCGCCAGAATATTTTTGTCATAAAACATTTAAAAAAAAACATTAAACAAAAAACGAGTTGTCACCTTTATTGGTGTGACATTATGTCCCTAAACATTTGTCGAAGCCAATTCTTATTTTCCCTATGATATTTCTCCTAATCATAAATCTAAATTATTAACCTCTCGAGTATACACGAAAAATAAATGAAAAAGATATGCAACGAGTCAGATCAGAAACTAAGATCATGATTTCCAATTAACATGCCAAATATGCTGAATTATCTATAGTTTTCTCTTAAGAAAATACTGAATGTCATGAAAACTTTCTTTGCCTTAGTCACAGTTTAATCCATATCTTTGAGGAACTCCATAACTGCGTTTTCGGATAAAATGCTGTCAAATTCTTTTTTTTTTTCAGATACTCCAGATCTGAGCCAACGATTCTGCCCCGCAGTTGTGTAGTTCGGTCGCGGAATAGTAAACTCCAAATTGC
>LQRL01180421.1:1423-19970 GCA_001703475.1 Hydroides elegans | reverse complement strand
TTTATATGTGTATAAAATTTGAAAGCTCTAGCTTAATTGCTTCAGACCAAACTCGCCTGCACAAAGTGCTTGGCATCTGAAAAAAAGTTTAAAATCGACAGTTTCAAAGTGCTCCAGAATCGACAATTTTCAACCGATCAAGATAAAACCTTGACGAGGCACGACTTCAGACCTTGGTTTATACGTGTATAAAATTTAACACCTCTAGCTCAACTCCTTCATACCCAACTCGCGTGCACAAAGTGCTTGGCATATGAAAAAAAAGTTTAAAATCGACAATTTTCAAAGTGCTCCAGAATCGACAATTTTCAACCGATCGAGATAAAACCTTGACGAGGCACGACTTCAGACCTTGGTTTATACGTGTATAAAATTTGAAACCTCTAGCTCAACTCCTTCATACCCAACTCGCGTGCACAAAGTACCCTATATCAAGCGGGACAGACGGACGGACGGACGGACGGACAGACGGACAGACGGACAGACGGACAAGCTCAACCCTATATCCCCTCGTTTTCACGGGGGATAATAACCAAATAGGTATTCAAATAGGCGTGTGATGTTAGCAGAAACGGTGTTAAAGTGCTAAAAATTCTATCCTGTAAATTAATTTAAAATTAAAATTACACATATGATAAACATACATCATCCTAATGTATTTAAATAGTGACATAAAACCTTATTTATATATCAAACAAAATAATATAAGCTCTATACAACTGAATATCGAAAGCCTTTTGTGAGGTTAGACACGAACCAAGGCTGGAAATATAGTCAGACATACCTGAATACTAATTTTTAATCTTTTAATCTGGGTCTGGGTTGCGTCCGAGACAAGCCCTCCCTAATTATCTCGTTCAAATTGGCTTCTTACTGATATACGAGACTTGACGATACACGAGAAATGATTCATATTCCCTCACCTGAATGCCGATTTCTTTGGAGTTGAAGTTGGAGTGCGTCCACTGGTCGGCGTGGTAGCTACGCTGAAACTTGGTAAGGGGGCCAGCGGCGCGGATCGACACGTCGTTGGTGTGAAAGTTGGCGTCGATGACGAGACGCCCGTCAAACACGAGGCACGCGTCGTTGCAGGCTGTGATGAAAAATATATATCATATACATTTTTAAAGGTTTCTTATACAAAAATCGGGTGATCAGTAGTGATTAGTGGAACAGTTCACTACTACCTAGATCTAAACCGAAGGAATATCAGAATGCCAAAGGGGTCTAAAATTATAGCAATTTCTGAGCAGATATATCTAACAAACCTCAGAAAAAAAATCTGTACTTGATGACCCTTCTTAATTTTACGCATTTTTTAGAATGTAGATCTTAGCAATGCAAAACAAATTATGAAAACAGAGCACAAATATTTCACCCATGATGTGATACACAGATCATGTCGTACCATTGAAAGCATCAGTATCGACCATCTTCTTATAGAACGAGAACACGGCACAGCATTCGACTCGAATCGGTTTCGTGTTGCTCGTAAACGCAGCACTCATCACTTCTTCGCCGCCCTGTCCATCATTGTACTCGGCCAATAGGAAACCGGAATGCACCTCGACTCCCAGGTCCTTAAGGGCGGCGGCAACGGCTTGCTCGACGTCGTGGTTGTTGAAACACGTGGTCTGTGATATGGAGAGTATAAGATGATAAAAACAATGGTTTATGTATATATCAGTGAAATATTATCTTGTAAAACAGGGTGATTCAAAACGATTATGATTGATTTGTTACTGATTTTTAGAGCTATCATTTCAATCAAATGATCCTACATGTACAGTATAGGAGCCTATGTATGAACTGAATTTTATGCTTATACTTCCATTATATTAACGAAAAAAACATGAATATTTGATATTTTTATATTGTCTATATATAAGTCAGTGTCAATATCATTCATGAAGTTTTATTTGATTATTTTGTTTTCGAACCATTCAGTCTTGCATTTTTCGAAAACGGTGCATAGAGCTAGAAATGATACCTCGTAGTTGAGGGGCGGTTCAACAAGTACAATGCGGTCTCCAGAGATACCGAGACCAACGAGAGACTGCACGCAGCAATAGGCGTCCAGGGTGTGCCCGTATATCAGCACTTTGCCCGATCCTGTGCAAAAGGAGAGATTTATGCATAAATAAAAAGATGGTCTCATGCTAGTGTTATTACTGCAATGAATTTTGTATCAATTTGGAATGATGAACATTATTGATTGAAGTCTTTATAAACTAATACAAAAATGAAAGTGTAAAGTCCTACCTATGTCCCCTTCCTGCACATACATGTACATTATGTCTAAAGGTCGATGCAAGCATAAATTCAGAATATATAAAAAATAGTTGTACCTTGCATGATATTGTTCTCGAGCCAGTAGAGGGCGACAGCGGCGTCATATTGATCGTTGATCACAAACACATTCTTCAGTTCTTCGCCAGTGTATCTGCAAAAAAGAAGTAGCAAATATAGTTCATTTCCTGTTATGAAGGTGACCAGGTGATTGTGTCATATTTAACTTACTTGTGATCTGTTACGGGACCAATTCTTAAACATTCTGTAACCATCAGGAATCAGGTGCTCGATGCAGGAATCGAACCGTGTTCATTAAGGCATTAACAGCACTAAAAAGGCATCTTACTAAGAAAACGCCGAGATACGGTGCACTTAAACATATAAGAAGACCCGTTAAATTGGAGGGTGATCGAGAAAGCCGATGCAAGATAAGCAACATACCTGCTATCGGGGCTGACGGGCAGCTCCTCATTGGTTGCAAACTGCGCCACATTGGCCTGCGACGGACAGGGCTCTTGGTATTGCAGACCCGCAGTGATGACCAAATGGTCGTATGGTACTACTGAGCCACCGTCAACCACAACCAACTTCTTCTTCCTGAGATTGGAAAAAAAGATGATTTCATATTGAAAATGATTAATGAATATGATAAATCAGACTATTTTTTTTTTTTCTTTCATTTTCAAATATAAGTATTTCCAGCTTTTCGTTAAGCCGTTTGTACAGTCGTCATAAGACAAAGGATCTTACAGAGCTACTAAAGTAAGACAAGGAACCATCAAGGCTATAATTGAGAAGCGTTATAACATAACATACAGACCACATGAAAGCTACACGTAAATAACAAGATGATACACAATAAGAATTAAACCTCAAAATCTTCTGAAAATGTGGTTACCTGTCAATGGATGTCATTTTGCCGTAGACCACATTGACCCACGATCGCAGCGCCATCTGCGCATGCTCCTGCCGGGAGAAGCAATGACTCGTGCCCAGCATCTGTTCCCTTAATTCGTCGGGCGGCAGCTCACCCGGGAGGCCGTGCGGGGAAATCAAGGTGAGGTTGTTGAAGCGCAGGTGCGGACAGAATGCGAACGACTCGAGGAAAGAGAGTCCGACGTCCGAGGCACCGACCACCACGATGCGAGCGTTGATGGTCACCTGAAAAATAGGGTGAAACAGAGTGGGTTGGGTTTATGTTAAAGACCTTGTCAGTTTCAAAATGGAAAACCATTGTCACACAACGGACAAACATGTACGTACCCTCAAAAAAATGCCCTTAGATATTTTGTCCTTTAACAGAATCTATCAGCTTATTGTTGTAAAGCCATTTATCACAATATCACAATAGAACATACGCGTTCATGTACTTTTGTCTTTGCAACATGTGGGTGAAGATCAAAAAAGTAATTGCTCACATAAAAGCTGCGAACACATTTATCTAGTTTAAGAACTAATTGCAAACGATTGAGCGATAATAGAGAAATGAAACGGTTTCTGTTGTGACAACTGGGACGGATATGTGCACGTGCTCTTTTGCAGGTGCATTCATGAGAAAGCGATTGTAAACAGAGCAATAATTGGCATTATAACTGGTATCGGTGCATGTTTTGTTTACTGGGCAATAAAGGCTCATTGTAATGTAATGATTAAGACTGCAATATCATTTTACGGGTCATTGTGACCTCTATGTGATTTGTTGCCATTTTATGGTGAAATATTATGGCGTCATGTCATCATCAGCATATTGCTCGAGCGCGTATTCAATTGCAATCATAGTGTGGTTCAACAAAAAAAATCACCAATTATGAAACATATCCGTGCACCGAGTTTTGGTATTGCCGAATTCATTTGACAATATTTGAAATTGAAACTTAATTAAGGTTTTATCAAAGGTCGATCATTTGCTTTCATGGAAACATGGCACGTTGGAGTAACTTGTCTAAAGATACAAAACATCACATGTTCCCAAAACGAGCGCATAAACTCAAATTTTTTTGAACGCCCGCAGTCTTTTCTAAGACTCTTTTTCCTCGTTTATCTTGAAACAGTGTCACTAAACATGGATACATGCTACTAGATTCGGCACACTTCCCAAAATGTGTATGTCTTTTGGGAAGGTTCCTGCAACTTACTAAATCTGTCCCTGGTAGAGAGTGCTTCCAAAAGAATGCAGGGAAAATGAGAGTTGGCAATACACCATACTTACTTGATATGTTTGGCCTTTTTTTTAACATTGGTTTACCACACAAACACACCTTAGGTTCCAGTGTTAGCTTCCTATTGATGTGGTTCAGCGCATACGGCTCCTGCTCTTTCAGCACTCGCTGCGAAGGCGCGTTTTCGCCGAGTCGCTCCACCGGATACACGATTTGACGTCGCGCGCGTACCGGAACCATTTCGCTCAACGCGCCAACGAGCGTGTGGCGTTCGAGCGTCGTTTTGTCGACGTACGGCGGGTAGAGCGGGTAGTGCAGGCATGTCTTGTGGCCTTGGCGCAGGATTTCCTTTGTAGAGGGATGGGGAAAAAAAAGTGGGGAAAAAATGGGAAAAAAAGTTTTAGTGAAAGAAATCCATTTTTTTTTTCAGAAAATGTATGTGTTCAGTATATGCATTTGGTTATAATTTTATGATGAAGCTCTACGTGAAAATTCAGTTTCATAAGCATCAATTTATTATAGAAAACGAACAATATTTTCCTTTTTTTACGATCTCAGATATGATTCCTTTCCTTATTTCTTTCACTTTTTACACTTTGCGTGAATGTAACATAAAGCTCGACCTTAATGTACAAAATCAATATGCCAATGATTGAGTTTCTTTAAATTGATATCTATACCTTCAAAAAGTGTTTGGAATAGTGCTTGAAGATGGGGTTGAGCGCAAAGTGGTGCAGATGACCGTGTTCGTCGCGCCGATGGTGGTTGTAGTAGACAAAGTCCTCGATGTTGTAGTGCGAGCGGATGAACTCGATGTCCTGTAAAATATGTGTCTAAATCGTTGTGAAAGCTGTGCACTGTCATTAATTTGGGTTTTACTAGACTTTTAGAACCCAAGCGCAGAAGCCAGTGGTGGCTACTAAATAGGTTTATATTTCAAAAGAGCGGCACAAAACGGTGCGGTAATGTCAGGGTAGAGGTTTGACCTGTGGGTTTTGTCAGGGGATCAATAGTGCCATTTTTCATGAACAAGGAAGATGCTTAGAAATATAATATTCTATACGAGGGCAAAGACGCTTTTTTCATACAGGTAAGATGAGCTATCAAATTGCTAGCACATTGCCTCGAAGTAATGCATCAAATATGATACCAAATAACTCAGGCTATAATTTGACATCGAAAGGAACAAAATGAGCCTTCCTTCGACCTACATACCTCTTCCCTCCTGATCACAGCCACTCCGACGATCTGCGTATTGCACTCGGCCACAAAGGCCTGTACTTCCGTCCCGTCATCATCCCGACGCGCCCGGTTGAACTGCGTCAGGTCCGAAAGCAGGTTCTCGTTCAAGTCCAGGGTCTTGACGAGAGTTTCGGCCTTGGCCATGTCAGAAGAACAGGCGCGGCGTACGGAGAAATTCCTAACAAAATAGATAGGATACAAGATCAGGGGTTCGTACATATATAGTCTACGTGTAATGCCATGGGTACATCATACGAAGGTCAGCTATTGTTACGTCTTATATGCTACCAGGAATTAAGTAAGTAGTGGTCATTTAAAGAGAGAGTGGGGTCAAACTTCAAAACAGAGGTCCGTTTTTTTTTCTCAACATCATCGATGATACAGCAATTATTAATACTGTTTGATCGAGAGAAACGTATAAGTTCAATTTCATATTACACTTATTTTCATTGAAGTGTTTTAGAATTGAACATGGAATTTTTTCACTCAGGCTATCATTAATTTTGAATGATGACATTAAACATGTCATTTGATTGTTATTACAAAATGACTAACCTTAGTAAACCAGCCCTGTTGAAGACGTAAAGCTCGTGTGGGAGAGCACTTGGTACACGTGGTGTCACTCGCTGAAATTGTAAAGTTTTTTTTCAAGATTCAAAAGACATGTTAATCAAAATTGACTGACAATGTACTAAGGGGGCATTAAATGAATTGATATTCCATTTGATCACAAACAGGGTGACGGAAAAATATATAAATATTCAAATTGGTCAGCTTGTTATTGATACCATTAAGCTACACTATGTTAATATTTTACAAGAAATTTAAAAGATTAGATCAAAAGATGCAATGCATTATTGATAATTTCAGTATCTGCTCCTAGCCTATTCTTAACCCTTAGATTTTAAAGGTGCTAGAAACTATCACATCTCACATGAGGTGGCTCGACATTTATTGACATGCTACATGCTATTGTCATGCAACAGGGTCAGTTTTTAGGATGTAGTGTGCTGCAATTTTATTTTTTACAATGCTGGTCAAAAACCAAACCAGTCTATTACAGGTCTAATTTGTCTTTAGCGTGTGATTAACGGAAAACATGCAAAGGTGCTAGAACAAAAACAGATTTCATGCAAAGGAAACATTAATCTTCGTTGAACTAACTGCTCACAAATTACTGTCTACGAAGATTGTGTCTTTAGAAAGGCTTTCACTTTTTTGAAGAACTTTATTATTGTTTTGTTTGCTCTTCTGACAAGAAATAACGGAACAAAAACAACAGAGAGGGACATCATATCTTATTGCAACAAACACAGTTCTTTGGTATGCCGATGCTTTTCTATATTTTGACGCTGTAAACATACACGAAATGCACCCATGGCATGCACTTCCGGTGCTAATTGCGATTTATACTCCCACAATGGAATGACCCTTCTTTTCAAGTCCGCTGGCTAGATATGGTGGGCATGCATTCCAATTTATCAGGGTGGTGAGGAGAGAGGATTGTTAGTAATTATGGAACATAATTTTTTGAATTGTAAACTACAGTACGTAAAAGTTATTTGTAAGAGCTAATTAAGCATACATTATAAAGTATCATGTTGTCATTTTCAATTCAAATGACCGGTATTTGTTTCTTTCAAAGTAATTCTACTGTATCATTTCTAATAAAAGAGCGCTTAAAACCTTAAATAAAAGTAATTTCTTAGAACATGTTCCAGCCTCGCATGGTATGCCCTTACTTTTTAAATTGTCATATAATTTTAATATTATACCATAATCTTAGAAGCATACATATTTTGCTATAATGACTTACAGTGAATTGTTGAAGAAGAGGGAACTCTGGCACAAGATGAGGAACAGTGATGGCTACGTTCTCAAACTCAGGGAACAACTCAAACACCTTGGGCAAAAAGTCGCTGGACCTGAAACAAAAAAGTGTGATCCTAAATAAAATGTCATTTAATTAATAAATTATATTAGATAATTCTGAAATATCGTTATGTTGTTCTATGTTTTATGCGTATTAAGTCGAAATATCAAAACTTGCGGCGTTCCTAACCTCATTTCATATTTCTCGTCAATGCAAAAGAGTTGGATGGCCAGGGTGTTGTTGGTACCGTAATATTTGGGCACAAATCGCTTGGGCAGCTGAGCCTTCGGCGAGAGCGGCTTGGAGGCTGTGCCTGGTGCGGACAAGGTAGGAACCTGGAAAAATGTATTACTTATCGTTACATATTGTTAATAATTGAACTCTATCATATATTCCAAATTATTCTCTATACAACTTTACGATGCCATTTCGTATGGTAGAACTCTTGGTTGGTAAAAATGAAGCTATATTAGATATGGAAATAAATCAAAACATCCTCCATGGAATTCCCTCTATGCCCTTTAGTCAAATGGAATCCCAATTATCATAACCCTAAACGAGACATTAGTAAATCTTATCAGGACATAAAATCTCGTTTTTTAAGGTTTTGTCCAGATACTCAAACGTCAACGTAAAATATGAAATTTTGACTGAGGTGAACAAACCCTTTTTATATATAATGTATATGTATCCTCTCACTTCAGTAGCGCCTCTCGTGGCGGCCTGCTGCGACGCACTCAGATTACGCGCGCTCGCTTCAGACTTGACCGACTCGGCGTCGCTTTGATCGGAGAGCATCGAGGTCTGACTTCCGGCTCCCAGCATCGTGTCGCTCAGCTTCGATTTGGCCTTCAGGTCCTCGGCGCCCTTGATGCTTCCTGTTGTTGTGTATAAGAGTGATTGTTATAATTCGTTAAGGTTGAAGGTACGGTACCATGTCTGAAGTCATTTTCAAATTCCCTGATTTTCGCCTGCTTAAACCTCACCCTGGACACCTTGGTAGAAGTCAACATGTTGGTCCTTGTAATAAAATCAGTTTTGTTCGTATTAACTGCCTTGGACTGAAAATCACTCGAATTGAATTAAATAAGGTCAAAATGACGTTTTATGGTTACAATATGTCAATCCATATTCTTTTTACTTCATTGAAGGACATTTTATAGCTATCACCTTTGGAAAGCTGTCTCTCAAATGGCATTTTACAGCAACATTGTAACTCTATACATCTTGCATGATTAGAAAACGTAACCCAAGCGCTGAGCAGTCGGCGACAGACACCATGTTTTTTTTTCCTATAGAACCCACATAACCCACTCTCCCATAAATAGACACAAAACCCTTACCTTTGGAGCTCGTCCGCGAGTGCGTTTTGCTCTTGTCGCCACCCTGTGACGATTTGCCGTCACGAGTAGCCGGGGTGCCGGCGCCCGACTTCTTGGACATTTGAGACGCCCGGGAGCTCGCAGCAGAGCGATCAGATCGAGCTGAAGTCGGTCGCTCTTCTGTTAAAGATAATAGGTTTTTGAGCTTGTTTAAACACCCGGTAGATATATTTTAAAAAGTTGATACTGTTAAGATGATAGGACGATGAAGACCAATGGAGCTGACCGTGCGGTCAGATAGAGCTGAAGTAGGTAGCTCTTCCGTTGATAGAAACATACAGTTTAACATGATTTGGTTCCGGTAGATAGAATTTCAAAAGTCAATTATAAAGAAAGAATGAAGGCAAAAGGAGTTGACCGAGCGATCAGATAGAGCGGAAGCAGGTGGTCCTTCTATTAGTAAAACCCTTTCTTTTTGTTTATAGCATGTTAAACTCCCAGAAGATTAAAATAAAATGTCTCGTTTTTAACGGAAAGACAAATGGTTAGTGAGAATGCATGTTGTCGTTCATACTTTTTTAGCTAAGAATTCAAGATCTCCTTCCTTTTTAACGAGGGTAAAAAACAGTTTTGACAATTTTAAAGAACGAATTATTATATAAAGACGAATTTTCATCGTTACTTGGCCTATCTAGTATGTGTCAATCTGAGGCACATTACCATGAATTACGCCTAATGGGCACTCAAAATTTTACCTTGCATTACAGGTGGCGATGGTTGCGGAGTGACAGGTGGTTCTGTGACGTCATCAGGATGTTCCTTGCGCAGGCCATGGAAGGGACCCAGTTCAAAGCATTCGTTTAGCAACTCCACGTTGACTTCGTCGTAGACGCTCATGAAACCAATAGCTGTGCCACTCACCTGTAGGTTAGAGAATTCAAAGTCGAGTGATTAAATTCACAGATTTGGTTATGTCACCTTCGTATCTTTTGTTAAAACGCGATTAAAATTAATTAATTCAATAACGTGCTACTAATACAAGTGTACGTAAAATTCTTACAAAGATTTTTTTTATTATGAATTTAACAGGTCCTCTTATCTTTTTTTTTTTTCATATATTATCAATCGATATCATTTTTAATGATAAAGAATAAGCATAAATCAACCATAAAACAATCAAACAACAATATCTTGTCGTTGAAACAATATTGGACATAAGTGACCATTTACCGGTACTTCCTACAAAATATTCCAGTCGACACAAATCAAAGAATTAGCTGTGCATACCTCGGCCACGACGCATTTCATGTGGTCATCCTGAGCCTCAATCAGTTCAGCCAAAAAGTAGTCGCCATATGTGCGCTTGAGCATATCGCTCTGTCGGTTGAAGATGGGAACGAGGTCATCCGTGTCCTCAACCCTATAAAAACGACAAAATATGGACGTGAAAAAAAAAATCGTATTATGATGCCGGGAGATGCTGTTTAAAATCAGGCCGTTTCGTTATAGTTAATTACAGACAAATTATTCAAGTTATATAAAGATTTTGGAAAAGAGCATTACCTAGCAGGTCTAACGTGCAAAACGGGGACATGGTTGTGGCGGAAACAGCCAAAGAGCACTCCGCTTTCTGACAGTTTGGCATCACTTCGCCTGGTTACTTCAGCAAAGTTTTCAGCTAACGCAGAATCTATAACACAAATTCAAAGTTAACAGAAAAGGTATAACTGATGAAATAAGGGCATTAAGTATGAAACTTAAGGAGACACATCGGGCATAATTTAGAATGTTTACTTCATGACTCGAACAATAATTTTACAAAATATCATCGCGATCTTATATGATATTTGTATCTAATTGATGTGAATATTAATCCTGCAGTGAAACGTTATGGGTTACTATTTCCTTCAATTACAAAAAAAAAAGAGAATACCTGGGTATACACCAGTAGGTACCACAACGAAGCAATAATGCAACTCAGGCACAGCATTGAACATGGTTCGGATAATCTCGCTCGCACAGCCATGGGAATATTCGGGTTTGGCCACAAAGTAGTGCATGAACAATGTGTTCAGTGCCGTGCACTTAGGTGTGTCATAGCTCTCTGCCATCCATGATTCCCACTCAGCTTCATCTACCCCTTCAATATTGGGATAGTCGAAAAACGCGGCATGGCCGAGAACCTCGTCTTTGTCGTTACTCAATGTCACAGCCAATACTGCCTTCTCGCTAGATAACAATGAAAAACAACGTTTTATTTGAATTGATATGTACAAACATTTGCTTATTGATGCAGCAGTGGTTGAAAAAAATATATAAGAAAAAAATATTATTCTCAATGAGTTATCCTTTATTGGATCGCAAAAATATTGAACTAGCGGGAACCCCAATCTTCGCAACTAATTTTAAAGCTAGTAGAAATATGATTCAAAATAGTTTAGTTCATATATCTTACTTACATCAGGTTTACAACATTGACTCTGCCAAAAAGCGAGGTGGTGGAAGGCTGAGCAAGTTTTGATATAGCTGGGGCGTCAAGAGACTCGGTCCGTCGAGCAGTGATCACCTCATTCGGCCCTCCCGCCGAGGTTAGAGTTGTCATGGCGAAATGTTTTTAACACTGTAATATAATATAAATTCAATTATTTATCTATAAATATATTAAGTCAATCATTCCGAAAATAAGGACGTCATGGACCTTACACCTAAGTCATGTAAAAGTGACAAT
This sequence comes from Hydroides elegans, assembly GCA_001703475.1. Taxonomy (NCBI): domain Eukaryota; kingdom Metazoa; phylum Annelida; class Polychaeta; order Sabellida; family Serpulidae; genus Hydroides; species Hydroides elegans. Next base: position 8,354 of record LQRL01180421.1, on the reverse strand, counting down.
AATCGTTCTTCTTTTTATTTCTCTTGCATAGGCAAGATATTAAAAAGGTATATTCAAATGCAGAATTTTCCATTTCCTTGGTATGCGAATAGTGACTGCATGGCAGAGACTTCTCCGGCCCATAAGTTCTTAAATTTACGGACCGATAGCGTATGGTTAAATACTCAGACAAACAGGACTAATAACAGCACCGACGAAATATCTCACAATTCGGTCTTATGAACTGTGAAACATGGTTTAATATATCTGGCAATGTATGTGTTATATTACCAAAAGTCGAAATGAAAGTTTGTTTTTATTTTTGTTGTGAATTTTACAATTTTCAGATACTTCAACATAAAAAGCATTTTTTTATAACATGGTTTAGTTCATATCAACGTTTACAGTTGAATCATGTAATATATATTTGAGAAGCGGCCATCATCAACAAATCAAGAAAAGACCAGATAACTTACATTTTTTTGCAAACCGGAAGTATAAGTTCTGAGCGATAATATAGGGACATATCACGATTAGCACTAAAAAGAATTATTTAAGATAAACAATTATCATGTCGAATCAAACACTTTATATTGTATATAGGTATAAAATACATACATGAAATGATTGTAAAAAGGTATGAAATTATCTATTTATAAATAAATATTTGGTTCATCCGCCATTTGTTGACATGACAACTATGACAGACTTAAAAGGTCTTATTTTCCCGGAATAGCATATTTTTTGGTTTCTAAAAGGAAATTTCTAAATAAAATTTATATGAGATTTCGTTATATGACATGATTGTAGTTTCCAAATAAATGTTAACCTTTTTATTTAATCATTAATCTTACAAGGGTAGCGATTATAAAAATGGCACTAAATATGGAAATGGAACAAATGTAAACCTTTATTTCTTTGACATCATTCATCGTTTGCCATCATAATAAGTTTAAAATATAATATTAATGTATATTAACGCTCTGTAGAAATGTGAACTTCGAAAATAAAGTAGAAGTGGTAAAATAAGACCTTTGATATTTGTTCCATTTCCACATCCAGTCAAATTTTCATATAGCTTCCCTTGTAGCCAAATATATCGATTTACATGTGTCCCGCTTAATATATTAGTTGCTGGATCAGCACCTCACAAAGACACCCACCCGAGCTAAATTGTATGCCTATACACATTACGAATCGTGATACAATATCAGAAAATCTAATTTCACAAAATAAATAAATCTTTCAACAATGCTTTCAATTTTATAAAATATGTCATGTATTAGACACATCATCCAATATTGTGAAGAGTATTTTTCATCCGAAAATAATTTTCTAAAAACTGGTTGGTGAATACGCATCTTTGGAGTTTGATATTCTAGCTCAAAACTAAATTGTGTATGCACAAGTGAATGAATCATTGAACAAATTAACAAAAAAATGAGACTTTTTATGTTTTAAACATATATTATGCTACAAACATGGACATTTACATGAGCAAATCTTGACTTAGAGTAGAACAAAGATATATGTAAGTTTCATGGATGATTTGATCATTCTCACCGTAAGTCTACTTTTTGTGTGTAAAAAGCAGTTTGATTTACTTGTGTAGTATATTACAAAGCTTGGCTATTATCAAATTGTATTAAACTTGAATAACACTTTATCATACTGTCACATATTTATGGGAATGTAACACGTGTATTTGATTTCAGTGTATCCTTAACGATAGCATCTCAACTGTGTGGCTTTAATCGGAATAGTGTTAGGTTATTAAAAATGCTAATTTTTCTTGTCAACCAAGTGAAGACTTTATCTTTGATTGTGCAACAAAGTTCCGACTATTGCCTTACTGGTTGTAACTATGAGATAGAACATTGCAATCCCGCTTGTATTCAGCAAACAATATACGACTTTTTGAAAACTTTTTAATCTCCAATGAGACAGACTTCAAAGCAATAAGAGGACTGCCCCCTTGTATTTTTAGAATGTAAAACAAAAATAAGGTGTACTTTGTGAGACAGTAGTGAAATCTTGCAGAAGGGTAGTACCGAAAATGCTCAAATACTGACGTTTGCACATGTCATTAACAGGTTTGTGTTTATAAGATTATGCTCAATCCATCTACCACTATAAGTAGGCTTGACCTTTGCGTACTCCTTAGATTACTCGAGATAATATTAAATATACACAATACTGCTGTGGTATATCTTTACTTCTTGAATATTTATGCGCCAGGTCAAAAGATAGAAATCAGACCCAACCTCAATCCCAACAACTAAAGCTTTGTTGTGTCTCTATTTTCGATTTTGATGCTACACATACTTCTTCGGTTTTGAATGATAGAAATCAATTATTTTGCGGATGATGCATAATTTAGACGGATATCCGACAAACGTTAAAGCGCTTAACCACATTGAGCATATCATTTATTTGATTGCAGAGTGAATTCACTCAAGCTGAAGCTGAGAGCTACAAAACTGATCATCATGACGATCAAGTAAAATACCATCAAATTGGTTTAAAGCATGATACAAATTGAACATTGTTTGATCTTTAACAGACTATTTATACATAGTTGGATGAAAACCAGACATACTGCATGTTTGATCAAATGTAATTTTCTACAACTGCGACTAATTAAAGAAATTTGCCGATTTGCCGAACAGCATTTATGTGTTTTTTGGATAAATCTTCATTATATATTGTTAAGGGGAAGCTATGTTGAAGTTCATTAATAGTTACATGTATGCTCAAAATATTTGCCTTTTCATATATGGTCACAGATTCTATTAGTCAGATTAAATTAAATAAATATATATATGTATTTGCCTTAATATCCGGCCCAATTATAGCGTTTTTAGTATATCAATTTAAGTATTTTAGCTTTCTATGTAGATTATGTTTAATTCCTCCGTGCAACTCTAGGCTATTATAACATACGTTCAATCAGCACTGTATTTCATTGGAACACTCCCTTATTATGTTATTATAATTCTATCATATATCAATCTTTCCCAACTTTATTTTAAAATATATGATTTTTGAATTGAGGGCTTCCAAAAAATACATATTTTAAGTGTTTATTCAAGCATGATGCCACATGAAACATTAACATTCACAATTATTCAATAATTATTTTTAGCCCCGAACCAGGGCATAGGGTCCGGAGAGGGTTATTAAAACGGGTTCATTTTTAAGATACCAAATAAAGTTTCATCAAGGCCTAGCGCATGTGACTATAAAATCAATGGGAAGGAATGTTTAAAGGATGATTGAAGATGCGGGAGCATTTTACTAAAAACACTATAAATAATAAGTTTGGAGTGTTCTTTTAAAGATGAAAATTTGCAACTTTTTTTTGTAAATGAATGATGCGCACAATTATGGACCAACAATTATATGTAGCACCAATATCTATGAACAGTTTACTTGTGGCACACTTAATTCATTGTTGAATTCAATTCATATGACAGTGGGTTAAACGAGCGACAGTTGGGTTTTGTGTAAGATGTTAATTACATATTGGTTAATTTTAAATTTATAAACAATAAAAACAGATGGTATGTTTATTACACTAAAATATGATTTATATGAAATTCTTATAATCCAAATGGAATTAGGATGTTTTATTCGAAAAATTCTTACCGTTGATTAACACTATTTTATTCATTCTTTAATTGAAGTTGTGAAGGATGCTAGATTTAGAGATATTCTAAACTCAAGAAATTATAAAAGTACAGCCTGTATTCTTTCATGGTCAAAAACGAACCATTAGATATTGACAAAGCTAACGGAGAAGGGATTCAGAGAGAAAGAAATTGTAAAATGGAGAGATAAAAACGTCATGAGGAAACCCTATGTGTATCTGCGTTTTAACTTTAAAATATATTTAGAATAAAGATTTCGATGGATTGTTAATATATAGTAATTTCATATCAGTCTCCGATGTAATAATATAACAAACAATGAGAAACATCTTGAATGATTCATCGATCAGCAATTGAATATCAGCTGATGGAAATTTAAATTATCCATACCCGTCAAATAATATATTGAAAGTGTTCTTGTTACAAATAGCATTTCAATTACCAGGCTGATTCATAGGTATATGATAGTTAGGATATATACCTATTATATGAATCCATTTGAGATAATTTAAAATGTGTATTCAATTAGACAAACTTATCAATATTCCTAGTTTGGCTAAAATACCATACGATAATTAGGAACGCACGTCTACCTTTCTATAAATATACAACTATCAGCATATTTTTATGAAAATTCATTGTACCACAATATAAACAAATATCTATTATGATATTTAAACAAAAGCAATATTTTAAACTCAAATTTCAAATTATTATAGACGTCTATATCGTTTTCCAATGCATCATTCTTCATATTAAGAGTTGATTTCTATGGAGCCTTCATAAGGCTTTGAATATGATTCAGCTCATTCATCATTTAAACGTCAACTGAAGAACATTGGCATAAGCTGAATCTAAGCTTGATGTGAATAGCGAATGCAAACCGTTGATGTTTATGATTTTACTGCAGACATAAACAACATTTTCTTTTTGCTTAATGTCTAATGCATATTTCAATCAATACATGTGCAAGTAAGCTTAATGGTAACTTTGTCAGCTAGACACTTCCGATATCATTTGTCTTTGAATAAGTGGGCTATTACAACCACTCGATGAAGTGCGAAAGTACTATAATTTCATTTATATTACATAATCTTTCATTTTGCATGTGTGTAACTCAATACTACCTATTGCATTGTCGATAGCCGCATGTAAATATCAAGAACACATGTACATGTAGATGCAATTCTGTGAGCCATGGATGGAGATACATTGATAAATTCTGAAACCAATGAAGAGCCAGTGGAATCAAAATGGCCCATAATAAAACGTATGCTAAAACAGTTCATGGTTATATTACCTCTCATAGTGTTCAGTGCCGTAGCAGGATTCCCTCTGAATCAAGTTCAGGATCAAATCATCTACGTTAAACTAGGCGGAAACATCAGCAATAGCGCAAACGAAAGTGCATTATGCATTGCACCGAATGGAACTAGCAAGGATTACCAAGATGAAGTACAGCAACATACAACTATTTTCAAGATCTACATGAATGTCGGGTCATGTATCGCAGGGATCATATCCATGCCATTCTGGTGCGGCTGGAGCGATACCATAGGTCGCCAAATCGGAATGATCGCAGCTTTCACTGGCATGTTTATAAAGACGGGCTGCTTTCTTCTTGTTGTGCTCTTTGATGCTGTTCCCATCTGGATTTTGATACTGAGTGATATATGTTTGGGGCTTTTGGGTAAAGGCATCGCCATGATATTTGCGGGGTCTGCCTCGTTTATCGCAGATGTAACACCTTCGGGTCAACGTACTCTACTTATGCTTGTTTTGGAATTCGTTTTCTTAAGCGCAGCTGCTATAGGATATGTTGGATCTGGAATACTTATCAAATGGACTGGATTCAAATTGACATTGCTTATTATGATGGGTTGCCATGCTGTCGGCTTAATATATACGATCGTTGTATTTGAAAAGGTATCCCGTCAAGCTATGCAGGAACCCTCAAAGAATTCATCCGTAGTCAAATACATAACAAGTTCGTGGAACACATTCACACGCAACCGCTTGGAACGACCACACGTTCGCCGCTTACTACTTACAATAGCTGCTATGATTTACATATACTACTGCGGTTTCATTGGTTGCTTCAATATCATGAACATCTTTACACTAGGCTACCCACTCTGCTGGGGTTCAACCTTAGTTGGCATCAACAACGCTGTCATGGTAGGCTCAAGTGGTCTCTTCCCATTATTCTTTGGCGTGCTCTTCTTCAGAATGGGACCAACGCCGTGGCTTATATTTATAGGGTTGATATGTGGAGGTGCCGGATGTGTTGTGATGGGTTTGTCTACGGTTACATGGATGATGTTGCTTGGGGTCGGGATTTTCGCGATAAGGGCGCTAGTGTCGGCGACCGGAAGGAGTATTATTGCGGATATCGTGGATGAAGATGAGATAGGTAATACACAATTATTTGTGGGTTATGTGTGAGTTTGGTATTATCACTTAGACTCTACTTCTCAATATATTCACCAACAGTCAACGATTATTTAATAGAATCAGTGCTTAATTACTTCTACGATGCTAGTTTATACGATTTAGTGGTATATTTAATAAAAAAGGCATATAAATTATTATTAGTAATTAGTGAAATAACTGTTGGAATTGTATAACAGATGGACTTGAAATGAAAATAAATAATGCCCTATTTTGATCTTAAGTGTCACGGATTTATACACATTTATACATTCTTTTCTCAGGAGCGGGTATGGCAGGTTATGGCATAGTCGCTATTGCAGCCGACATGACGTCATCACTGACGTTCAACGCCGTTTACTACAGCACGTTGTCTTACTGCAAGGGATGCGTCTTTTTCTTCGGGGCGGCTTGTTATGGAGCGGCTCTGCTTATTTTAGGGTAAGGTTTGATTTCGCTATTTTGTGTTAAAGCTAAACACTGTCACCTTGATTTTTCTATTTCTATAAGTATATGGAATTTCTGGTATTAATTCATTCGTGAGAATATAGTCATGTTAATTTTAACAATGCTGATGCCATTTGGAAACTCTTATTTTAGATATTATAACGAAATTTAAAATCTCAAAGAAAATACCTTTAAAAATACATAGTGCATTTGAGCAGGAGCATATACTCACTAAATTTTGAATTTGAAAGAACATATTCTTAACGTGTTATACTGATCAGATATTGTTTACGTCTTTGAACGTTCAGCATATTTTCAGCATTTATGATTCTTTTCAGTGTATTCGTAACAATGAAAAAGATGGCAGTGAAATCAACATCGGGTTGGAGACATATTCAGGAAGCCACCGAAACTTGACAACATAT
>LQRL01180401.1:29952-42696 GCA_001703475.1 Hydroides elegans | reverse complement strand
TGCAAAAAATAGCTGCATAGACAAAACACACAAAGCGTTGCGAAATAGCTGTTTTGTTTTGGGTGCCTTAATAAGTATGTAGTCAATGGATGATTCATAGATAATTTCAATGCAGTGCAGTGATAAGATGCGGTTGTTTTTTATTAAACGGCTCTATAGAGACATGTATTACAATGTTAAGACCTCCATATCAACGACAAATAAAAATAAAGGGTATTTAATCTGGTATGTTTAAAGTTTAATAAGCTTGTTTTAAATTATCACTGTACTTTTTGTTATAGATATCTTCATGGTGGTTTTGTCCAAAATCGAGACAATGATTAATATTAAACAGAAACGGTTCCAAGTTTTTTTTCTTTTAAAGAGATTATTAGAAGTTTATTTTGCTATATATATATATGTATAACAATTTATTTTTGTAGAGTTATAATTAATGTAAATGATAATAGTGATTAATGGGGTTATAGTGGTTTTATTGTTATAGATCTGAATTTTATTAAATATAAAATATTGTGATTAAATTTAAACTAAATAATCGGTAATTTAAAGGTAAAATGTTATTAATTAAAATGCTAATAGTAAAAAATTGTATATAATGAGTTTACGCTTTATAACCTATAATTTAACTTAATATTTGTAAACCTTTTCAATGACTACGCCTCTGAAATGTACGAAGTATACTTTCGGTGTTTTTAATATTTGATATGAATATCTAATCGTATTTTGACTAAATATTCTGTGAAATCTCTGAAATATCTCGAAAATATCTGGTAATTATGCCCACGCGATCCTTTGTTCGTGGCGGCGGGTTTTGCGCACGGTCTTCGAAGAATATATAAACCGAGCGCGCCGCCCGAGCAAAGGAGACCGGTTTTAAAATTTACACAAAATTAAGGTTAAACGTTGATATTGTATTTTGGCAGTTTTTCACTCTTTTTGAAACAAATATCTCGTTTTATTTAATAGAAAGTAGATCTCGGAACAATAATATCCTATTACCGCTACTAAAATTCTTCTATGTTAAGGCCACAATATGGCTCAACTTTTTCGTACGGGATAACCATTGGAACGCTGAAACTGCTTAAGGGTGTGTTTCCACGGCGGTTCTGCAACAAAAGCAAAACACTTTTTGTGTTTCCACGGCGGTTTCTCACTAACCTTTTTTGTGATCGTACAAGCATTTTTGCATTTAAAATTGAATTCAATTTACGTTCTGTCAAAAAATGTAAAACTTCAATTCACATACGATTAATCAGAACATGGAAAATCTGGCTAAGAATTGGCAATACTTTGTCAAAATGTCAAACATCAAATCAAAATGTTGTCTTTTAGGACCTACATAGTTGGAAAGTCAAAACAAATCTCAAAGGTTATTTCAAAACTCAGGGAGCGTTTTGTCGAAAAACGTAATTTCATTTCTTTACATGTCAAACATCTATGATTCGGGTGAGAAACCGCCGTGGAACCACTTTTTCCATAAAACACAGCTAGCTTTTCCGGAGGTTGTGAAAAATTTTATAAAGAAAATAGTGAAATAAACGAGAAAAACCAACTGACCTTTTCCGCCGTGGAAACACACCCTAACAATGTTTATCTAATCGCTACGTAAGTTGTCGCAAAAAGACGCGACAAAATATGTGGAATGTAAAGTTTTTCGGACGTTACATCGGAACACCGTTGTATCAATTTCCGCTTTCCTACGACGTTGCTGTTTCGACCACGGGTAAACTTTCATTCATAGTCAAACGCCAAAGGAATCAGAGCGGCTGGGTATGTTGAAATGTGTAAGAATGTGTGGCCTTGATCAAATCAATCATATACATGTATAATATTTCTGGCTTAAAGTTGGCTTAATCTTACTTCATTTATACATTTATAACCAGTATCTTTGTATTGTATTTAGCTGTATCCTCATTTATCAAGGTTGTTTTGATGTGGAAGAAATAGTCGAAAATCGATAACTATATTCGTGTTTTTCGTCTATGGAAAGGAGATTGCTTATTTAACTCTGGGCGAAAAACTTGTTTATTAATGGCGCTTTTGTTTTTAAGTCTGCGTATGGTTATGCTATATGAACATCAATATGTATTTATATAATTTTTTGTGTAGCTATGTATATTCTGTAAGAAGATCTGTGTGTCATATATTTTCATGAACATTGATTATTTGTAAAAACAGTTGTTCATAAATCTCATTTATGTGTTTCAGCAATCATGTTGGATAAATATAAAACTGGAGTAGCTCTATTTTTTGGCTTTTTGAGCAAAACTGATATAGTTATAAGTCGAATAAAATGTGATATTGTATGATTTGAATTTCAATTATTCAATTTTGTCAATCGATTAATAATAATCAGGCTAAGCATATTAATGTTATTTAAGTCGAATAATATGTATTTCATAGTTTATTTGATTTTGTGCCATAAAAATGTGCCATATAATATTTGTTATTTCTGTTGCTTTTTAAAATTTGCTGTTGTTTGTTGCCTATGAATATCTAAGAAAAATATAAAATACTGTTGTTATTTTCTTGTCAGACGAGCAGTGAGTTTAGTTGTTACAATAGCCTATTTGGCATTATTTCAAATGTCTAATCCGCGATTCCTCGGCATGCATAGCACCCGGCTGTTAGTTATACAACGGTATGTTTTCATTTTGAAAAACCACAAATTTAACACTACATTATGATTTAAATCTGGTTTTGACCAAAAAATCTCACAATCTTATAATAGCATGCTCTTGAAATCGACAGCTGTTTATGTTTAAAAGGGCAAAAACGTATAATCGCTTGAATTTTAACCGCGACAACTTAAGAATAATTCATCCATGTCATGTCTCGAACTCGTGCGGCCCTAAAAAGAAGAAATGGTTTATTGCAGAGAGAGCACAAGTATTAAAAGAGACAATAAACTAATTTCAAGTATTTTTCTATGAAGTTGATAATGCCCATTAAGAATAATATAATTTCAAATATTTTTCAAGAATGTAGTAATGTCTATTGACTGATGTGAATTAATAAGCATATTTGTCCTTGCAAAGTAGTATTATATCATGCTTTCTGCTTTGTATTTCATTTGTTAGTTGGACTTAATCCGGAACAAAGAGAAGACCAGGATTTAACAATAAATAACATATAATTTGGGTTTGATAAGGGTATGTTTATAACTTTTGAACATTCAAAGCATTTTTCAATTTTCAATGATCAAAACATTTATATGTCCTTACCGGTAGAGAGCGACTGTTCCCGTTTAAACGCATTTCATTTTCAACGGTATTTGTCACTGTCGCTTTGTTGCACGAATAATTAATTTTCAAAACAGACCGCCCGCACGAAGAGAAGAACAAAATGTAACCCGTAAATCAGCCATAGAGTGGATGGTAATTCATTTTCCTTTTCAAATAGAGCGAGACGTGTATTTTTGGCTAGGATAATACAGTATGTATGACCATAAATTTATAATTTTCCTTTCTTAATATTTGGCCGATTTTTTTCCGCACCATTCCATTGCCAAACACAGTGATTAATATGGTTATGGATTTACTTTAGAATTGAGTATTTATGTAACCCATAAAACTAGACTTGGTTTTTTTTTCAACGAAAAACTCCAAAACGTACCGCATTATGATAAAATTACTTTTGACAAAATCAATAATCGAAAATTAAGGACAGTAATCAATTAAGTTAATTTCAAAAGTGATATTTCTTGCATTTAGTAGTACTTCTGTTTATATTGATGTTTTTGTTATTTCTTAATGAATAAGAAACACAATAATATTAAATGTTACAGTTTGTGATAATTGTAATATTGAATCGTTTGATTTTCTGTTGATAATGGAACATCAATTTTAAATCCGGCAAATCCAAACTTATTTCACACAACGTTTTATCCTTTAACCAGAATAAGCGTATTGGACCAGAACTTATCGTTGTCCAACCAAAATATCCCTGTCTTGGAATACCATGCTGATGAACGATTAACAGTAACAGCAGGAATATCTTTGACTCATCCCTTCCAACAGCCGTGTCATAACTATGATAATCACGGACACTTTCCCCTTTATCTGACCCTTTTTCCTAAACAATCGCCTCGGTTAGAGCCAAGTTTTGAAAGAAATTATTGCTATGGATTTAACCCAAAACGGTTACATTCCCTGCAATTATTTTCAAGAGACAATATTGTTAAAATCCTTCTGTAGAATGGGTGTTTTTTCTTTCTTAAAACTTCGTATGGGTGGACAATTCAATATATGCGTAGAAAAATATATGCAATCAAAAGTTCACACTATTCCGCCACTTTATTTCACCGAGATTGGTTCCATGTAAATCACAGGAATTTATAGCATAACATATGTTCTTTTAAAATGAACTTTTGATTTTATATAAAGAGCATTGTATTCGTTTTTTTAATATATCGCTTATACATTAAAAATAATAATAATAACATTTAACATTTGACCCTAGCTGTAAAAAAATCATGTTTAACAACTAGTAGAATCTAAAAATAGCTAAGAATATGATATCGCTTGATTCGCCACTTCGCGTAAGCATAAAGCTATAACAATGAATATATTAAAACGAAATAGGCTTATTAGCTTAAATGAGGGCACTCAACAGTTTATTCGGGTAAATGTTTATTCTTGTAGCAGCTCATCCTTGCTTGCAAATTTTTCAGAACAGAACAAAGATTTTCTTTCGAAACGTTTATCTTACTCTAGGACTATGTTTGTAAATAAATGAATCGATGCAGATGTGTCTAAATCTAGTCTCTGTAAATGAATATGTGAGAGAATAACCTAATAAACATTTGATTTTTTTAATCTTTATTCTGGTAGGAGATTATATATTTGCTTGCAGTAGCTTTTCTGGCTTTCTTGCTTGCAACTTCAGAATAAACATTTTCATGCAAATCAAACAAATAAATCGTTGAGTTCCCCTCCTTAAACGTTGATTGACGTTTTAACAAATATTTTTTAAGTAGTTTCATATATATGAAGGGCATCCACAACCCAAATATATTTTTAAAAAGTCAATTTGAGCATAAAGCCACTTATAATATATAGAATATATAGTCAAATATAGACTGATGCGTGTTATCAGAAAATGGTTATTTATGTTCCAGATGAATGACCTCAGTTGGGTAATACTTAAACGGCCACTTTTTATACTTTTTTGCTATTATCTGTCGCAAGTGCTCTTGCTGTTTTTCCTTTGTTGTTTTTGATAGTGAGATCGCAATTTTGATATGACTGTAGGGCCTCTGATGACCTCAGGTTTCCCTCAGCACAAGCCAAATGGAGTGGACTGTTGCCGTATGCGTCTAATGCATTTACAACAGCACCGTTAGAAATTAAGAAGTCAATACACTGTACTTTGTCCCACAAAGCCGCTACATGCAACGGGGTCATTTTTCGCTCATCTCGGCCGTCGACTGATACGTCACGGTCGATCAACAATTTGATACAGACGACGGAGCCTGATCGTGCTGCGATATGGAGCGCACTTTGCTTACACTTATTAAGCGCATGGATATCGGCACCTAGATCAATAAGTGATTCTAATGCACCCGAGGCTCCGAAGAGTGCGGCAGTGTGAAGTGGTTCATTTTCAAACTTATCACGTTGTCGCAGGTTCGCGCCATGGCGATGCAATAAGTGTATTATTGCTTTGTGATTGTTTTGAGCGGCAAGGTGCAGGCAAGTAGTTCCATCGTAATTCCCTGCATTCACGCGTGCACCCTTATCAAGCAAGTATGTACATACATCTAAATATCCCTGTTGTGAAGCAACTTGCAACGGACTAAATCCCTTGTTATTTGTTGCATGTAGCAGCGTTTTGTCCTTCTCCAGAAGGTATCGTACCTTCTCTAATGTGCAGGTACCAAATAAACACGTCAATGTTAGAGCCGTATGGCCTTCGCTGTTGATATCATACAGACTGGCTCCGGCGCGAACGAGTTTTTTCATGGTTGCAACGTCGGAGAAGAGGCATGAACGACACATCGGCGTCGTCCAATCCATAAAACGCGGCAGATGGTGCTTGCGCAAAGCGCATTTCGAAACTTTTTCGCTTATCCATTGATTACTATTACCATCTTTGAGTAATCTATCCACTTCATTCTCATCATTATCAATGATAGCCTGAGTGAGATATATTTCATTTGCTAAAATAACACCTTTTTTTATTGGAACCTTTGATCGAGCTGCCATAGTTTTAACAATTAGTAATGGACTGTTTAATTTCAATAAAAGATTCAATTGTGTTCAATAAAGCTATTTCACTTGTTCAAGCTCTACCAGATTTGTTTTGAATAAAAGGCTAGGCTAACATCGAGATTGCTCTAACATTGCTATGTCCTTGATCTGAATTATTTATTTATACCCCAGTTATAAGAACTACTCACTATATATTCGATATAGGTATTTTATGCTAAACTTCACATATCAGCTGCTCAGCGTAATACGTATTAATCCAGATAAAATATATACTTCAAACCCTCCTGCTTTACCGCAAGAAAATAAATTGAGCACCTTGATTATATATTGAAAAGCTTTTGGTGATCATTTTAGGACTGATTGTCTTTGATTAAAAGGTGTTTATTCATGATTCTCTACAAGCTACAAAATGATTATGACTTAAAGATTACCTTGATTTTTTTCACCAAAAAAGGGGGTATTGTTGAGTAAACCATATACCGACATACTTCACTTCAAAACGTTAGCAGATCATCACAAAAACAACTATTTGTTTACTGCAATCAATAAGCTTTATGTGCGTATGGTAAAACCCAGGTGTTACTAATTTTGATTGCACATTCCAAAACGTGCTGTATGTTTCTTTACTGTTTGCATAATCATTGGGCAAAATTGTAAGCCTTTGCGAAAACATTTTGTTCGCTTTACGCTTCTCCAAAACCTATTGATCTTTCTCGCATTCATTCCTATTTATTGTTTAATTTTTCTAAATTCCACCAGACACTTATCGAGTGAACAATACAACAAAAATGTGTGTGCTTGTGTTCGGCAATTAAGCTGGAACTGTACTGCGATATTCGCTCAATATTAGTCACACGTATTTGTTTCTCCTCATTGGCATAATGAATTTTGTGTTCCATGTATTATTCACGAGTTGAGTCAAACAGGTTAAGAAAATAATAATTATCACTGATATTTCATTGTTACGTTATATACATAATACATAATTAAAGCATAATAAGCTGCCGCAACCTTAAGGGGTTTAATGCTTGGCCTAATTATTGAATAAGTCCTAATATTCTCATATAATTATAAATACAGTTCTAAATGTTATGTAATAGAACTATGCCCAAGTAAATCCACTTTTATCGAGATGATACTCGCGCTCGTAGCAATATTAAACGCCGATGCGTGCACTGAACCGTTGTATGCATGCTGGGAAGCCATAAGGCAGGTGGTCTGTGGTAGTTTTCTCTCCAGTTCGGCGTTTTCTCTGGGGTACTCTGTGTGTGTCTTTGTGCATACATGGGTCAGCTAGCGCAATTCTGCGCTGTCTTGGCATGTGGTTTTGGGTCGGGTTTAATGTTAAACACCTTTAATGACCTCTTGAGGGTATCTTTATACCTTCGCTTTTAGCCTTCCTTTGAACCTAATATGGTGGACGAAGGACTATACCTTAACGGAAAGAATTATAACAATATGGACATTCCCACATTTGGTGATGATGGATACATGACACCCAAAGCGTATGACCAAGCTCTCATAGAATATCGCAAGAGCACCGATACATATGTTGATGCGGACATCTGTGAACAGGAGAACGATAAGAATTCGAAATGGATGAGAGATACAGCTAAGCAAACCGGTCAATGAAACAATAAACCAACCCCCGAATGGAACAATGATGGATACAGAAGGAAGACAACCGAATGAGCCTGAAAACATATATATGAGCCCTGAATATGACTCATACTCTCGAACTGACAGTGGATTCAGCTCATCAAGCAATCGATCTTACTTAAGTCTCATAAACTCGCCTACTCAACGGCCACAAAACGAAACCGAAACTAAGTTTAGTTTACCGATGATTCAACAACCATTAAGGCTCCCAAAACCAGCGCGCAACCAACGGATTATAACCATAGCAACGACGACAAACGTCATATGTTGTATGTTGATGGTCATGGTTATAGTATGACTGTTGATAAGTCACGTGACATCCACGTGGTTTTGAATAATCCAAGATGTCTGCCTCCAATTAGGTCGTCCTATAAAATAGAGGATATGGAGGAAAATAATGAAACGCCTGTGAAATTTACATTGGACGACGGCCAATATTTGCATCCACCTAAAAATGGATCTGATAGAAAGAACATGAAGGATAAGTATCTGCACCCTCGAGTAGGGGGCCCTGGAAAAATCAAAGATGAATATTTGACGCCACCACTAACCGGGCCAAAAGGCGTTGGTCGAAATGGGCTCAATATGCCACAATATGCGAATGGAACATTTAACGATGATGCGACGTATGAACGTTCTCAACCGTGTGAGCATGTTGCGCTCTGCTCCGAGTATGAACAACTGAACAATGCCGTGACTGAATGCTAATTTATCAGCTTCTGTTTGGCGTCTTTATCAATAATGATTATGACAGTTAACGTATCTATTTCTAAAATGATTCAATTACACAAACATAATCAGGCGGGATCAAGAAAATATTGGCCCGGGGTGGGGGGGGGTGGCTGGTGCCAATGAGAAATAACAAAGTGAATGGGGCGCCTTTTTAATTTTTTGGTATAAATTATATGGGACGGGGAGTGCGCCGCGAGCTCCTCCCTCTACATCCGTATTTGATATGTATAGGTTTATATATGACCAGTAAAATGAAAACATATTTAACTTTAATGATAAAATATGCTTAGAATAGTTGCCTAACCACCTGAACGCTTAAACCGCTTAAAAATGTGTATTTATAGCTACGTAAGTTGTCGCGACGAAATATATTGGATGCAAAAGTTTATCGAACGCTACATCGTAACACCGTTGTATCAATGTCCGCTTTCCTACGACGTTGCTGTTCCGACCACCCGTAAACTTTCATTCATAGTCAAACGCCAAAGAAATCATGACGGCTGGGCACGTTAATATGAGTAGGAATGATATGTCTGATCAAATCAGTCATATGTATTATTTCTGGCTTAAAGTTGACAAAATCTTACTCCATTCATAATAAGTATCTATGTATTATATTTATTCAGCTGTATCCTTATTCATCAAGTTTATTTTGATATGCTAGAAACAGTCGAAAAATTATCAATGTATTGTTTTCGTATATGAAAAGGCAATTGCTTACTTAACTCTGGGCGAACATTGTTTAATAAATAACGCTTTTGTTTTTATGACTATGTTTATGCTATATAAATATCAATATGTATTAATATTAATATTTGTGTAGCAATACCTATCCTGTAAGAAGATCTGTGTGCCATACCTTTCGATGAAACTTCATAATATTTCTATTATTAATCAATCTGATTTATTTTTTCATGATAGATAAATAGGTGGCGTAGATCCATATTTGGCATAGGAGCAGCTCTTATAAAGTAATGGTGCTGTCAGCGGCTCTCTGCGTCTGCGGAATTTAAATTAGTATGAAATATAGTAATTCCTGCAATATTAATTCCGCTCGGATTACTATATTTTTTACCAAATCCAATTCCGAATACGCAGACGCAAAGAGCCGCTAACAATACCATTATACGTCTAAGAAAATGTGATATTGTATGATTATTTATTTGAATATGTCAATTGATTAAAATATGCGTCTGCGAATCATAGCGTTATTCCTGTCGAATTTTATCTTATTAATGTGCCATAAAATATGTTTATTGTTATTGTTGTTGTTTGTTGCTGTTTATTGCTTATGAATAAAGTTCTACCTTGTAAAAAATATGAAATATTGTTATTTTCTTCCGCCACTAATCTTTCCAGCGTCACATCTTGTTCACAGTGCAATAATTATACGTTGGGGTTTAATGTAATATCTTGTTATAATAAGAATCTTATCTGCGTCACAAAATATCCGCGCATTAAGACAAATAATCGAAGGGTAAATTACTGATATGAGCAAAACATTTGTATTGAAATATGCACTAAATAATCCTTTGGACAGTTATTCTTAACAAGAATGTGTTTCTAATGGTATAAAAATGGTAAGCACAGTGCGCACATCTAGTTAGCTAAAGTGTAGTACGATGGCCAAAACGTGACATTCATAACACAAAAATCATCGACGCAACACATAAATAGCAACGCAACGCAGAAAAAATACAAACCCAACACAAAATCATCGACGCAACGCTAATTAATAAACACAACACAAAAAGATCGACGCAACATAAACTTATCAACCCAACACTAACAGATCAACGCAACGCAAAAACACAAACGCAACACAAATTCATCGACGCAGCACATAAATATCAACACAACGCAGAAAAAAACACAAACCCAACACAAACTCATCGTCGCAACGCAAATTAATAAACCCAACACAAATATATCAACGCAACCTAAAAACAAAGACACAAAAATCAACGCAACGCAAAATCACAGACGCAACACAAAATTATCGACGCGACACAAAAATAAACCCAACTCATGACCATAAACTAGTATGAACAGATCACAAAACATGGTACTATTGAGTGATTTTCATGTGTTAAAACCAACCAAACTCCTTACTTTGGATTCCCAGGGCATTCCACATAACGATCGTTGGAGATGCTCGGCGTGAAAGTAAAGGAACAGCGCATTGTAATGGACAATGCGGCAAAAACAGCAGCATCCGCAGAATCTGGAATAGAAAGAGAAATACTAATCCCGATAGTGACACCAATGACTCATTCGCAAACACACAAAGTCCGCCCGAGGCGATAGGTCAAAGGACAACAAATCTGCGGTATCGGTATAGTGTCGCACATCAATCCATAAAAAGCCATGACCAAAGTGACGACAACGACCGGTGATAAACGTTAGAGCATTCCATGACAGGAATGACATTATTGAAAGGCACTTCACGACCAAATAAGGTGTTCCTTTTTCTTGTAGCTAGAAAACATTACATGTAAATATACAAGCCAAATGTGGAACACCTTTTGTAGCTACAACTCGTGAAGAACTCTTCATTATTAGCAATTTTTACCCGTGCTCAGTAATAGTATTTGAAAGCTGCTTCTACTACATGACAACTGTTCGTATGGGCTCAGAACATATGATGTGCCGCTGGTTAACGATAAAAAAACTGTCCAGGAAAAAAACTTCATGGAGTAGCTGTGAAAAACATCATGTTGAGCTGCGAAAAAACTACAACAGCAAGAATCGGTTGAATTGTTAAGTACTCATAGTAGTATTTTACCAGTACGAGTATTTTAAAATAAAGTAGTCATTCTGTGGACATTATTCTTTGTAAAAAAATATTAAAACTTTTTTTCATATTTGTTTCATTCCTTGCAAAGACCAGCAAGAAAGATTATCCAAAAGAATAGATATTTCATAGAATAAAATGTCTTGGTACTCCTGATTAATGTCAACACCGTGTTGCATAAGGTCCTTATGATCTACTCCATGCGCCCAAGCGAGCAAGACAACAAGTACGAAACAAAAACAATAATCGATGCCAAAATATAGTTAATCCATATAAAATAAGTAAACAAACCACTTGTATCTCAAAAAACTTTTTTATTCTTTGGTCTTTTTAAAATCTAAAAACGTTGGAAACAAACCACTTGTATCTCAAATAACTTTTTTATTCATTGGTCTTTTTAAAATCTAAAAACGTTGTATGTTTTGATGATTTTTGCCATACCTGTCCATATCTTTTTAAAAATTCTTTGAAATTTTTATCAACAGCGATTCCACAAAATACATGTTATTCAGCCAATATCTCTTATGCATAAAAACGATGTCATTCAATAGTTCTACATACATGGTTAAACAGCATAACAAACGCCTTATATGGGGTGCTCGCAAAACATTCCATGTTTATTGGTCTGATTTGGATATGTTTGGGAAATGACCGCCTAGATATGCATACATGTGTTTATTGTTTGTGTTTTGAAATTCGTTAGATAAAATTCTATCTTGTTTCATTCGCTGACCAATAACTTTGATGGTCCAATGACTAAAGTTTTGCCTTGTTTGTCATTCCATTGGCTCTGATTCTTGCTTTTCCAAATATCCACAACCTCCCTCTCGAAGTCTCCTATATTATCAACTTATATTAAAGTGACAAATGTATTGAATAAATTATAGCTATTTTTGAATTCGTAATATGACCTGTGGCATTTTGGAAAAAAACATATCTATTGTAGTTTTGAGATCTTAGCGCACAAACAATGACAAAAACCAAACACAAGAAAAATGACAGAGTTCCACCATTTATTCTGGAGTAGCCTTCTTACATAATAAACAAAACACGCCAACAATATTTAATAAGATCAATGCATACATGTCAAACATTTATTAACATTGTCTGAGTCACTATATAGAAAAGTGGCACAATATCAATGTATTAACAGATCGTGCTTTCAAAACATCGGGCTGTTCTGTTACAATCTTTTTATTTCGTTATTTTTTTTTCATTTGAAACCCAATTTTATTAATTCTAATAGCAACTTATACACTTTTTATTTCCATCCCATGTTCCTGCTCTAAGCGATTGCGAATTTAAGCAAGCGTTTGCAGCTGTTTTTCTGAATAACAATCGTGAACG
>LQRL01180401.1:7918-21786 GCA_001703475.1 Hydroides elegans | reverse complement strand
ACCATTACCCCCCCCCCTTGACCATCGACCCCGGCGCTCACTCCCCTGGACACTAACCCCCCCTCGGGGCACAATATGACTATTGGCATAATTTTTCTAAGTCTTTTAAAATTTTCCCAATTGTACACCAAGTTCAACGCATCAATCATTATTCTCGTTATTTGCAACAAAGATTAGTTCCCTTTATTTATTCAATATACACATTTTTAACGTCAATTACAAAAATAAGAAAAAGGTTTTAAATTTTTACTTTAAGCCATGGCATGGTTTAGTTTCAAGCTACTAATGATTCATGTCTCGTATTTTGTGTGGGCCCAATAACATAAAACTCAAATGCTTGCATAGCTCAATAAAAAATAGTCTCAATTAGATCGCCATCATTAACATAACAAATGGATAGATAAATACATAAATCGAGTTTAAGAAGAGCACCCCACGAGGTGTTCCTAAAAAAGGGTGTTCCTTTTAAAATTTCATCTAGCTACAAACTTTCGAAAATGGCCTTCCAGCTACAAGAATTTAAAGAACACCTTTTTAGGTTTTTGTCGATTTTTTTCAATTTAGGTCTTAATTTTATTCAGAGATATATAGATAGGCATAATAAACTGAAGTACAACTGGGAATCGACCATATATACATTTTTGACTTTTACCATTTTTCGAAAAAGGTGTTCCTCTTATGATTTTAGCCAGCTAGATGAACGCAGTGAGCCCAGCCAGCTACAAAAATGGGAACACCTTTTTGTAAAAATATTTGTCTTAATAATATTTTTTTTGTATATTTCAATGTTACAAGTGATTTTAAACTCAAATAAGCACATTTTGAAAATTTGGTCGTGGGGTGCCCTTCGTTTTAGAGTGTTTCTCTTTATAAATTGCCTTTATCAGTTTTTATTTATACCTTGTTCATTTGCACTCTCTGAATAGCCGTTACGAGGAAATAGAATTTTTGTCGTCAGCACGGTATTTTTTCATATATTACATGTATATTTTTCCGGGTATATTAATTCTGTTGTTGAAATGCGCATAAACCATCTTGAAGTTGGCGTTTTGGAATCGAAAATAAAAGCTTATTACCAGTAATTTCAACATTTTACCTTCTTATAAGCACTTATAACTCGAGCAAAACTGTTGTTTTTACCATTTCTATAACTTTCAGTTTTGAAATATATCTACATTGAAAGTGATCGTGTAAGAGAATAATTGAAATATCATGACTTGATAGCACAAAACGATGTGTATTGCATTGTGGGATTTGCATATAGCGACATAATATAATTTGATGGTTTAATTGCTATTTGAAGTAACAAAATGACGTTAATGATAGACGTATTAATATAATTAATCATAATATACCATAAAAGTACATTAATAGTCGTTTAAATTGAGTATACATATTAACACTAGAATATCATAATCGAACACATGCTGTCTCAGTATATGGATATGTGTTATAACACTTTCTTCCTTTTAACATAGAATGAACTTATTTAACTGGTGTGATATCATCGAAACTTTCTCTCATCATGTTTAAGTAGAAAATTTGCATAATGCAAATTAATTGTATTTTTTTGTTTCGATAAAGATATAAATATTCATACAAACTAGTCTTATCTAGTCTAATCTGTTTTCCGTTTACAGTCAGGGTTCATACATGTCATTGAAAGCCTGGAAAAATATTTTTGTCATGGAATTGTCATGGAATTTTGTTTTTCTGGAAAAGTCATGGAATTTTAAGAAAAAGTGATGGAAAGATTGGTATTTTTTTTCAAAAACGAATATATGAAAAAAATTCTTTGCGCCTTCGGCGCAATTGTTTTTTGTTAAATTTATTCAGTAAATAAATGTGCAAATTCTTTCATTTGTTAGTCCGTTGCGTTAATATTTTTTGCTTTTGATATTCAGACTTGTTTTGAATTTTGAATAGTCTATTAAAAATCAAATTGTGATAGGGGAGCTGCACCTTAGCTGTCGCACGGTCGCATATGCGACTAACGTTTTGGCCGCCCGAGTGTCATCTAAAGCGCTAGTGCGAATGTGAATTGATGAAAATCGACACAATGTATGAAAATTGCGCTCGCGCCTTCGGCGCTCGCATTTAATGTAACGTTTTTCGAATGCCTAAAAAATGTGTACTCGCGCTTTAAGCGCTCGCATTTCAAACTTTTCAAGTTGAATATCGCTCGCAAATGTCATTTTGGAGGACTGTGCGAGCGTCGTTTAGGGCCGTCGAATTCGGGTTTAGGTTCACCCCTGCTGGTTTATAAATTCATGGAATATTTTCGCAGAATTACAAGAAAGATCCTTTTAGGGTTTTTATTGAATGACTAATAACTGTTATGTTCTATTCTATTCGCGGTTCGGTTACAAGGATGGCTTTCTGACATTTTTTTGAATTTATCCAATGGCCGAGGAAAACTCATACGAACCTCAAGGGCGAAATTTGCAATGACATTATGACTTAAAAATGACATAAAAATGACATAAAGTAATTCAGCTGTAGAGCCTATATTCTAAATAAAAAGGATTTATCAATTCATGTTGTACCTTGGTTATAATATATAGTAATTATCCCCCGTGAAACGGAGGGATATAGGTTTGGAGTTGTCTGTCTCAACCTGAGGGTGGATGTCTTGTAGACATCACATCGCCGTCACTGGACGTGCCTAGAGGCTCCATATTCGATACAAACAAGGGTTATAGATGTGCAACGTCAAGGTTTCAGTTTGATCGACGTAAAATTGTCGGAATAACAGCTCTCTGAACTTAGTCAAAATTAATGCTTTATTTGCGCTTAGGGTTGGTGTCTTTTAGACAATACATGGCCATCACTGGACGTGCATAGAGGTTTTTCTCTTCATATTCGATACAAACAAGGATTGTAGATGTGCAACGTTAACCTTCCAGTTTGATCGTTTCAGTTTGTCGAAATTACAGGCATTTGAACCTAGCTAAAATTCGGTGAAATTCGGTGAAATTTCCTCCAGCTTTATTTGGTGTCTTGTCGTAATTACAGGCATTTGAACCTAGGTGAAATTCGGTGAAATTTTCTCCAGCTTTATTTGGTTTCTTGTGAACGTCAGATCTTTATTAATGAAGTGATTACAGGTTTGTACTGTTCATATAGCTTTTAATGAAGGATTATAGGTGTGCAACGTCAAGGTTTCAGTTTAGTCGGCCAAAACTTGTCGAAAGATTACGCGTATAACTTGATGTTATGAGCAAAGGAATGTTGTGAAAAATGGTTGTCAGAACGACGTTGCGAGAAAGACGTTGTGAGATAGAAACGTTGTGAGAAAGACGTTATGAGAAAGCCTTTGTGAGAAAACCATTGTGATCAAGACATTGTAAGACGTTGTGAGAAAAAAACGTTGTGAGAAAACCGTTGTTAGAGAGATATTATTATGGGTAAGACAAAACATATTGAGTTGACTGTCGGCATAATTAACGTGGTGGAGCCCGCATTCTAATCGACGAATATGTTTTCAAATTTCTTCAGTCTTGCTCATATTTGAAATTATGGCCCTCTTGGAACATTGTGCTTGTTTGTGACAATAACGTGCACGGGAGATCCTGCTGCTCTCTGACAGCATCTAGTATGTTGCTAGATTTATGAAGGAAAACAATAATTTTTATGGGCCCTTGAAATAGTGACTTTTGTCAAGGAAAATGTCATGGAAATGTCATGGAATTTTGTTCCGGAAAAATTGTATGAACCCTGTACAATGTGATACGCAATAGATGAACAATTTATGAAAACAGCACAGTTTTAGTCTTCTGATAGACGTATAAAAATGTGAATAGTAAAAAGTGTTAACTTATCTTGCTCACTCACTTTCAACAGTTCGAGTTATATATCTACATATAATTTGAAGTAGGCCTACGCAAACATATTTGCATCCACTATCTCACTTTTATCTCTTTCAAATACAAGGCCTGCATAATGTCTGGAATTTATTGTTTTATGAATCTGTATCTTTTATGAAGCGGGATCAATACAAACGTACAATAAATTGCATTTGGGGTGCGAATGTGAAACATTTTTGTTGAAAATATGTTTATTTTTGTTTGTTTTACAAAACGAGATTTCAACATGTAGTATTGATCTCTAAATGTGAGAACTGAACTTTAAATATGTTTAAATATAATATATGTGTATGATTTAAATGTCCACATTTATTATTACATATTTAAGTGTTTTGAACCCACAAATTATTCGAAAGAAATCCCAAAGCATGTTTCAAGACTTACGAAAAAATAGGACTATGTCATGATAAAGTATATGTCTAATTATTAATGTGTAGAAAGACAAATCGAATTTATTGTGATTCTAGTAAAATATTAGCTATTGTTGTTTTACATATCAATTATATTCTATAATAAGACATTTACTCAATCATGGCACACACTATCGTGTCAATGTTCAAATATCCTGATGCTATAAAACCTGATTGGTTTGTGAGTGACTCAATGTTTTGAATTTTAAAATGCATGTAAAATTGTCCTTAAAAGATACGGCATGTACTGGTCAACGTGAGTGCTTACGATAATACGATTTGCCGCCACGTTTCTGTCGATGATCACGAGTTGCAATCACCAGCCAAATAGATCCACATGTCCGATACATAATTTCGAAATCGCTTGCTAATGTAAACACGATGTCACCATTTTCGTGACGCCCGAATGTGGGTATCGTTAAAAACATTACGCCTTAACAATCTTATTTTCCTGTAGAAACAAGAAGATGGTATTTGCCTTATTTTTGGCGTATAATCAATTAACCAAATGATCGGATGACTTGAGGTTTTTGTAACTATGGATAACTATTATAGTTACTATATTATAATATGTACGTGTTGTTCCGGTGGTAGTTAAGGTCGCTGTTATGAAATGCTCCTCGTTTATGTTTTACACTATCCACTCTATCCGTATATGTGGTGACAAAGTGCTAAAAGCCACGATGTGGTCTGTCCGATTTGATCCCGATTTCTTAATTTCACGTTCCAAAAGGATTAAAAAAAAGAGCGCCGACATACCCAAATTGGCTTTTAAAAGATCCATTAGAAATATCCAAAGTGTTTAGCGTTGTCTTTAACATATGCGTTAGCAGCTAGCTATTGTTTTAATTTTGATTATTTATCAGTTTTATCACAAAGACTGGGCTGAACGTATAAAAAAATTAGAAATCCATAGGAATTCTATCTTATACTGGCTGAGTATATGTTTTGTTAGATATTGTAATGATTTATATTTAGTCTATAGCCAAAGGTAAACAATATTTCAACTTACTCTTATAACAGCATAAGATAAACTTTTATATATTAATAAATTGAATATTCCTCTTTCACTCCATCTTAAGACTCAGACAAAAAACATTGACTCTCCTATATTGTTATCTATTACGATATCAAAAACCAAAATGGAAGATTGTACGAAATTTCATAACTCTTTAAATTCTTTATTCAAGATGTTCAATTGCAACAGATGAAGTTATTCATCTTCTGATCAATTTAAGAATTAGTAGCATGTGTAACAATCTTCTTGGTATCATTTTTAGGCTGTACAGTTAATGGTAGAATTGACATTTAACGATCGATGTTTATTTTCATTTAAAACGCATATCATAGGTTTTAAATAGTGAATCAAATGCTTAATCTTAGGTTTTTAAACATTTTCATGTTCAGCTTTAACGTGTTACGCCTTGGAACTATGTGTAATTCAAGTATAAATAGTTTTTCATATTTCGGATAAAATAATTCTTTTATTTTGAGTTTATAAGAAAATAAAGAAAGAAAAAAGAAATACTTTAAGCCCTAAATTGAAAAACTTCCATTCATTAGATTTTTTATGATAACATTAAAACAAAACAATTCATCCATCTACAGTATATTTTAATTTAATGGATAAAACTGAACCCACACAACCCTGATACTTAAGCATCATATTTGCAATAACACTATCAATAACATTCCTGCAATAACATTTTTGTATCTATAA
This sequence comes from Hydroides elegans, assembly GCA_001703475.1. Taxonomy (NCBI): domain Eukaryota; kingdom Metazoa; phylum Annelida; class Polychaeta; order Sabellida; family Serpulidae; genus Hydroides; species Hydroides elegans. Next base: position 15,790 of record LQRL01180401.1, on the reverse strand, counting down.
ATGTATAGAACATTTTCATTGTTTCTTATTAATTCTATAACAATATCTTGAACTACATTTTTTATCAAGAAAATGTTATACTGTTATACAAAGAAATAAGTCTTATATCATAACAATTCAGTATATTAAATAAAGATAGGATTGAAGAGAGAATCAAGCAAATTACAATCGCAATATCTCCTCCCCATTTAAGATATGTAGAACTACGTCACTGCTAAATGAGCCAATGTCAGGTATAGATTAAATGTTATAACCAGGTTGTATCTTCGAAATGCTATATAAATGAGCAACAGTTTCATAAAGGATAAAAAGTTTGCAAAGTAACTTTTCCTGTTATTCATTTCATATGAAAATATTTATGCTGTTTTTAATTGACGCGAAAACAAAATATTGGATAATCTGTATGAAGTTAAACATCTTAAGAATTCAATACAGTGATTAACACAGGTGACAATATTATGTGTATTTTTATTTTGCAATTGTAGCGAAACGAAAAAACCATTTAGATCGTTTTATTAAATATACCACTTTAAAACTTATACAAAAATTAATATTTTATACCTAGACAGCAAAGTAGATTTGCTAAAATAACTTTTTGTTATTAGCAATGTTTTCATCACTTGATCGTAAGGAAACGCCATAATTGCTGTTTTCCTTTTAATTGTAATTGATTACGATATGATTGAATAAGGATACGATTAGTAAATTTCACAAGTGTGATAATGGATATCCGTCTATGTATAGATCATCTTTTTCTCTTAGATCAAAAACAATCTTAATTGCGTTTCGTCAAAATCTAATCCCATCTTGATTAACTTTATTCATTGATTCTTCATACAAATTTGAAGGGAAAGTATATGATAATATATGAGTATATGATATATCCCGATGAGGTTTATAGCTAAGGAGAGTCTTGCCCCTGCAATTAATTTGATCGTATTTGTTTGTTAAACTATAAAGCAAGATGTATAATGACAAAAATAAATCATTGCACTTTTATTTTGTGTATTCATAAATATGGATTGACCTATCTCTCTCAATCCCATACAATATTGTTAAGATTTTCACATTTCAATATGCTATATTTTCTCATGCTTAACATCAATAATTTTAATTTTTCACAAGCATCATAAAAACACAAATATTTCACATTTGAATCTCAAATTATGTTCCGGGTATGGGCTTTGATTTTATGAAACATTCTGTTTATGCAATTTAGGGATAGTTTCAAAAAGATAAATAAACATCCTTTATGATTAGCAGTATATATTTATTGCAAACTCAATCTTGTTATTTGAAAGAGAGTTTCAATAAAATTACATTCTGTAAATATCATAAAACGCGATATTAAGTGAGACCTGATCTTCTTTCCCTAAAATACTCGCGTCGTCAAATGTTTAACTTTGCAATTTTCAGTGTATCAAACACACAGTAATCGAATTGTAATTGTTTTCAGAGTTGCTTCATATAATTCAATATTCTCTAATTTTAGACCAGAATGTCAGCAATTCACCGGCCATCCTCTCAACTTAAACAGTTGTTTCATGAAATCGAATCAAGGCTCTCATCCAGAGAAGCAATGCAGCTCGCTGCCATGATTTCAACCAAATGCAATGTTTCTCCTGGAACAAATGTATATCAAGGCTTGCTACAGCTTTATATCGAAAAGAAAATAACTGAAACTAATATAAACTATTTGAGAAAATGGTTGACAAAACTCAATCGATGTAAGTTACTGTAAGGATTTCCAGAAAGTCGACCTTACTCATCATCAAGTCTCCGTAGTTCGAAATCAACTTCTAATAGCTCCCAAAGGTCTTCGAATCACCCATTCCCGGTACAAGTAACAAACTATAATTGCACACATCCAGATAGCGAATATAGCGACGTATCATCGAATAATCTGCCAATCCGTCTTAACAGTATAGAAATCGAATCAGTGTCATCTCAAACCGGCATTGTACGTCATTGGGCGGTGGCCAGAGCAGAGCAGAGCAGTATTGATAGCGACATCCGTACGCTCCTTCAGCAATTTATGGATAACCTTCAAAATCTTTTGCAGAGAACGAGAAACGTCCCGGAGTGGCTGCGTCAGTGTCTATCGTCTTTTCAAACGATAACCAGCGAAGCTGCAATAGAGGATCTCCCTGGAATTCAAAATCTTTCGCAGGGAACGAGAAACGTCCCGGAGTGGCTGCGTCAGTGTCCATCGTCTTTTCAAACAATAACCAGTGAAGCGACAATAGAGGATCTCCCTGGAATTCTCGAAAGATTTCTACAAGCCATTACCGATTGCGCTGCCACGATCAAACATCAAATCATTGATTGGCTAAGAGGGTTGATTCGCTTGGTAGGTCACAAGATAAAGAATAAGAAAAAGCGACCAGTGCTACAATAGTAGAATATAGCGAAGGACTCATTCTGTTGCAAGTTCAAGGTCGTCACATGCACTGGTTTAAGTATATGTTAGGGTCAAGAACTACAAAATTTTATGATACATGCAAGTACGAAAGTCATAAGATATCAAGAGGTTTCGTGAAAGTTTGTACTAAGCAGAATTTGTTCCTCTGAAGCGACAAACTAAAATATAATTAATCTTGGGATTAGCTTGTTATTTTTTCCGATTTTCAGGCGAAATTATTACTTACACTTGATATCAACGTGAATTTCATATGAGGTAAAACATATTCATTTCGAAAATCACAGTAAAGGTCCTCACTCCTGTATTAACTAAGGTTTGGAATGGAACCCTTCAACAAGATACACAGTTTTCGTTATTTAAATGATAATGCATGCATTTTGTAAACTGATACTATTTAAGATATGCTCAGTTGTTTCTTTTCCATAAATTCGGGTTTAGCTGTACTGTTGTAAATAAATTACATGAATAGTACATTTATGCGTGTATGATTTTTGGTCTTCTGTCAGCATTCATTCATTTGAATGTTATCTATGTAAGCTAAATTGATCACGCACTGGATTATTTATGAATAATAAATTAACGTGTATTATTATAGTTTTGTTGTTGCTTTCATATAATTAAATTATATCAAAGGTTAGGCTATCAAAAGTAAATTTGTGTATACATGTTTTTTTGTTTGGTCTATTTACTAGTTTATGCTATCCAAGATAAGTCAGAATGTTTCGATATTGTATTATTTACAAGTAATTATTTAATTTCACTAAAAATTAAAGTTTGGTTCAATTAAAACCTATTTTGTGTATCTTTTTGTGTAAAACGTATTTGACATCAAGTCTAGTGACATTTGACAGAAGTAGAATCTATGCTAATCTGATTATAACCCGTTTTTAGACTACAGGTCATGCATTTCATAATAAAAATGGTATATGAATGAGTGGCTATGGCGCTTTTGTTTGATCTTTTGTGGAAGAAGGATTAGCAATGATTCTCTATGGGATGATTCGTGATTCTTTATATAAATCTCATTTTACTTTATCACCTATGTCCATTTTGCTTGCGGTTTGCAATTGAGGTATGCGAAAACGATTTCTTACGCACTGCCAAGCCGCTATCCTTGTGTTGACAATCTACACTTATGTTTTTTACAACTGAAATGTAAATATATTTTAAGAGAATGACCTTTTTTGGCAATAAACAATGTCGAGAGTCTGTACGTGTAACAATAAAGATTATTTTCATTAACATTTAAATTTATGGTTCTTTTTATTACTGAATGTAGGTTGACACAATAAACCTGTATTTTTATTATATTTTATATTGATCAGACATTTGCGCATTGTGAGTTTACTGTTATATTTTGATAATAAAATCAAGGCTACTGTACTTAACTTGTGGATAATTGAATTTACATAAAAACTCCACAAAATAAAAATTGTTATTCTATTTGTACCGATAGAAGATGTGCGCAGTTCAACTTGAATTACGCGAGTCATACGCAAAATATCTCGCGCAAACATGCTAAGCACTATTTCTAGGATGGATTTTTAAGCACGAAAAAAATATACTTATGTCATCACAAAAACGAGTATTGTTTTTCAACCATTTTTATTATATATTTGTTGTGTGCTTTTATGGTACGTGAACTTGGGCTGTGTTGGGTATCTCAGATAGTCGGCTACCCGACAATCGCCTCGGGTATTCGAACCCAAATTTCGGATTGCATTTTTGGAAGAATCGAAAGATGATTTAACCAATAAAAATGCCTCTTTAAGGTAATTTTTAAAGCAGTATATATAAGCCCTTAAAATAAATGTTCAGTAAGATTTTGGCAGTCAATTAAGAATAACAACGATTGCAGCATACCCTGAATAGTACATGTAAAAAACAACCTATAAAAATCATGTTCTGAAAACCTCGGGTCGGGTATAAGGTTGGGTATTGACTTCGGGTATTTGGGTAGCAAAATACCCGACCCGACTCAGTCATAACGTTAACCCACATTGACGAACAAGGTTTCATGATAAATATATGTTTGCAATAATATATCTTATCACAGTTTACTTGATTGATAACTATAAGATGGGTTGATATATTCTCATTTTTATGAATAACAATTTACCATTTCTATCAATAATATAAATATATTCATATAAATAGTTTCATATTCAAGTATAATGAGAAAGCTAACTATATAAAACCTCACATAAATTACTTCAAGATATTATTTTATTTAGAATATTGATAAAAATAATTTCCAATACACAAAAATTGGCTGTCGAACCCCTAAAAATACGAAGACTCGTTGCGACGCGCAAAATTAAGGATACGAACCATAATGTGAAAGTTTTTCTGAATATTCGGCACATTCTTCAAGCCGTTAAAACATCATGATCTACGATTTAAACAAAATTCAATAAAATAAATTTCCAAGGTAGTATTTCTTTATAAATATTGATAAACTTAATTTCCAATACACACATTAACTTGGCCGTCGTACCCCTAACAATACGAAGACTCGTTGCGGCGTCGCAACATTGAGGATTCGAACTACAGACGACTCCAAAACTGTGAAAATTTTTGTTTGGAAGAATAATTTTCATATTTTGAGATGTGCTTTTTTCCTGAAAAGTTACAGGGTACTAGACTAACCTTTTATCAATAAATAACACAAAACCCGTTCGCGGATATCGCATACTCTATTAGTTATGCGACTTTTGCGAAGACGGGTATCACCCCAAAAGATGACAAACAAGCGTATATGCAGTGTACTAATGCGTGTGTTAGAGCTATGGGCTCTTATGCTAAGAGTGCATTATGGCCTTTTGGCAATAGGGCTTTTTGTCATTTTTGGGGGTGACACCCGTCTTGGTAAAAGTCGCATAACAAATAAAGTATGTGATATTTGCACACAATTTTTTGTGTTATTCATCGTTAAAAGACAGGTCTAGTATCCTATTCTTCCAAACAAAAATTTCCACAGTTTTGGAAGTGTCTGTATAATGTGAAAGTTTTCTGGATATTCGGCACATTCTTTAAGCCGTTAACACATCAAGTTCTACGATTCAAACGAAATTGAAATAACATAAATTTCCTTATAGAATCTCTAGAAAAAACATGATATATTTTGTTGCACATTCAAAAATTAAATGGTTTGATACAATATTTTTAAACAAAATCAAAATAATTATATCAAGGAAACACTTTTCATTTCAAGGCTAATAAATCGACTTAAAGAACGTGAAATTAATTCGCTTCAAATGCATCGAAGTACTACAAAACAAACATCTAAAATCAACAAATCGCATCTAAATGTAGCAAAAAAAAGAAACTCTCCACTAAATCTTTTTACCCTATCATCAAAATTATACCAAATATGTCCAACATTTTTATATCGTTATAAAACTTAGTATCTCCCCTTTACATGTGTGAAATTGGAAACCCAAATTTCACACATGTATAGGGGAGATACTAAGGTTCATAACGATATAAAAATGTTGGACATATATGGTATAATTTTGATGATAGGGTAAAAATATTTAGTGGAGAGTTTCTTTTTTTTTTTGCTACATTTAGATAACAAGCCTATACACAATGCGCATTCATTTTGACTCAATCATGACTAGATTATACAATGACTTATGTGCAAATCGGAACAAAATTCGGTGAATTATAAACATCCTATAATTAAATAAATACAAAGGAAATTGTTCCCTGAAAATAATGTTGTTTTATGAGAACTAGCCTTTTCAAAATCCATAAAACGATTTCGTAGATAATTAATAGAACGCCTATCCTTCTTTAGTTAACGATAGGGTCAGAGCCAACATTCACTGAATTTTTTGACGATTCCTGATTGCCTTGTTTTTAACCTCTGTAAGACTTTTAATCGATAATTGGTTGCCTGATTGCAACCAATCAGCCTTGCCTTGTTTTTAACCTCTGTAAGACTTTTAATCGATAATTGGTTCATATTTTTTTCTCAGACATTTCACACTACGACTTTTAAGGCACAAATTTGATTGAGCAAATTATATCACAACCATTTATCAAATGGCCAAATACAAGGATCAAGGCGAAATATTCATGTACATATTCCGATATATGAATTGATATAAAAACACAATACAAAAGACCATCGTTACATACGATGGACTGAATATTAGTTAAAACCGAAAATAGTAAAGAGCAGGATTCTTTATGTTTTCTTTATGAAATCGTAACTGTTCAATCCCAAAAGATCGGTAAACTCGAATTAAAACATCTTACTCAATGCTAGCTGTGTTCAATTCAACACAGGCGTATCACATCTTTTATAAACGGCAGTGGGGTCGCGTCAAGTGTTGCAATGGGAATGTGACGAATGGCTTTTCAATGTGTGGCTATAGCAGAACACTCTTCTCTTTGACGATGGTTTGCAAGGTTTTTTGGGTCAACGATCTGTGATGAATAAATTACATTTTTACGAATATAAAGGGTGGATTTCACAGCCTCGTGGCAGACCAAGTCCAAACTACAGTGTCAAACCCCGTCTACATCACGTTTTCATAGTTCCCTCAGACCTCGTTTTAATTGGTATAGGGTCAAACAATGTAATCAACGAAGATTACCTATTGACGGCATTTCACAACCTTAGTTTCTGTTTAAAATTACATTAAACAAGGGCATTATATACAGTCGGAGTCGGTCAAAACACAAACCTGCTAGGGGGTAGGTTTTGAATTGTAAACCGTCGTATGTTTATGTATATTTCTAAGATCTCTGTGTTATTCAATGTCAAGCATTGTTGAAATATGAAACGCGTTTGCTATAAAATCATAGTCTAGCCTTTTAAAAGAATGTGGTAAAGAAAACAAAAAGAATATATAGAATGTGCACCTAGTTAAATCAAATCACACATTTTCTGGAAAAGACGTCACAACAACGTTATATTGCGACGTCAAGGCTTAAAGACGTTGAACACGTTCATATGTCTTTAAAGACCGCTGTTATGACGTCATTTAAATACGATTCCGGAAGCTAGAAGCAACTCAATATATGCGTCAGGGACGTCGGGACAAAAAGCTCCGGAAGTGTCGTGTCTTGCAATTTCATTGTAATGACATCATCATTCGGGGGCGAATCCCCTTCACGTTAGCAAATCTTTTTATTCTGCCCTTGTTGCGTCGACTGACGTTACAGCCAAAAATAACGTCACAGCTTTGTCTTAGTGTGACATCAACGTTACGTCAAACTTTCAACGTCATCATGACGTCATTGAGACATATTTCTATGACGTCATTCGTAACTTGGTAACTTTTGCGAAGACGATTACGTCACGACGTCTATGACGTGAAAATGACGTCATAAAAATATGGCGCAATGACGTCATCATGACGTCGAACTTACGTTGAAAGTTTGATGTAACGTTGTCGTCACAATGTGACGTTGTTGCGACGTTATTTAAGGCGGTA
>LQRL01180392.1:3123-14481 GCA_001703475.1 Hydroides elegans | reverse complement strand
GGCTAGAACTTTTGAACGGAAGGTCATAGAGACTTGGTTATAGGCTTAAATGAAAGGTCTTGGTCCGTAGATGTGCCTTTTGACCATTTCGGTCAAAAACCCACCGGAAGTGGTCAAATTGGCCAAAATAGCCCAAAATAGCGGGTTTTCAAGACTTGAGCTTGTACGGGCTAGAACCTTTGAACGGAAGGTCATAGAGACTTGATTATAGGCTTAAATGAAAGGTCTTGGTCCGTAAATGTGTTTTTTGACCATTTCGGTCAAAAACACCCCACCGGAGATGGTCAAACTGGCCAAAATAGCCCAAAATAGCCCAAAATAGCGGTTTTGCAAGACTTGAGCTTGTACGGGCTAGAACCTTTGAACGGAAGGTCATAGAGACCTTGGTTATAGGCTCAAATAAAAGGTCTTGGTCCGTAGATGTGCCTTTTGACCATTTCGGTAAAAAAAACACCCGACCGAAAGTTGTCAAATTGGCCAAAAATAGCGGTTTTCATAGAAAATATATTTTAAATCTACAAAACCCATACCCCTTCGAGTTTGGGGGCGGTTGGGGCCTGTTCGTGTTTCACAAATACTTCCTTGTTTTACGTTTGCTCATGTATTCCCTATCTTTTCTTACGTATAATATATTTTTTTCTAATATATTTCTAATATATTTCTTACATTTTCTAGTGTATTGATTATATTTTACTGATCTTTTTGTCCTATTTTCTAAATTATTCACATATTTTCTGATGTATTCATTATATTTTCTGAAGCATTCGACTCTTTTTCCCATGCATTTCCCTGTGTATTTCCCATTTTCTTCTGCCGTGTTCTTATCTGTTTCTTATGTATTCCTTATAAATATATTATCGTTGGCATTCCATATCTTTTGTGATGCATTCCTTTTCTATATTTTTTCTTATGTATTTCTGATCATTTTCTTATCCATTCCCTACCTACAGCTTATGTACAACATCTTTACTGTTGCATTCCCTGCCGTTTCCTCACATTTTCTCTGCTTTTATGCTCAACACATAAACTCCAGTTAGCTACTTGTCCCTATACAACTATTTTCTTTTCAAACCAATATATTCATACCGCATAAATAACCATCACTGCCTTGTCCTTACAGCCGAGTGCACGGAATACGAGCGCCTCGACGACACGCAGTTCTTCGGCGGCCGCGAAACCGACGTCGCTTCGGAACCCGAGTGTCGCCGAGCGTGCAACAACCCGCCCGAGGAGCTCAATATCGAGTACTGCTTCGGATACGACTTCGATGGTATGTATTATAGGGTATTAAGAGACAGAAAACAAAAAAAAAATAAAAGAATAACCGGGTGTCACTAATGGTATAGAATATCAAAGGGAACGGGGGTGAGCTAAACAGCGACTTCTGCTTTGGACACGATTTCGATGGTATATGTGATGGGGGATTTAAGAGAAAGAAAAATATGGAAAAAAATAACCGGGGGTCGCTAATTGTATAGGGTATCAAAGCGACCGGGAGTGAGATAAACAGCGACTACTGCTTTGGATACGACTTCGATGGTTTTGTGTGGAGGGAGATTTGAGATGCAGGGGGGGGGGTGTAAAATGTGTATTCCTTAAACGCATGCATAAGTGAAAAAGGAATAACAATTGAGAAAAAGTTATGTGAGTGCTGTACTGAATTGTTACAAGGAACCGGATAGCATATGTCATGAGTAAAAATGTGGGACAGAGGAAAATTCATTCATACATAAAGTGTCACCGTATCTTCATGATGTTTACTGCGACACCATAAATGCAGAAATAGATTGACATTGCAATATATTAACCGACCATTTTTAATCCTTTATGAATTCGATTTAATTTTTCATCCCGTTGCAGATAACGGGAACTGTTTTCTGCACCCCAACGACCTTGCCAACGAGGAGCCACAAAGCAACGATTTCGTCACAAGTTACCGCCGCCTGCCCTGCCCCGACCCCACACGTGAGTAGATTACATGACGAGCACATATCAAGCCGTTCCTCAAAAGAGGTGTTCCTCAGCAAGTCTGGATTAGAAATTGGCTTGTTCTTTCCGAATAATGCGTTTAAATAGTTAATATATGGCGTAAATTAAACCAAATAAAAATATAATTGTCGGGATAAGTGAAAAAAACGGATATAGATGATATAAGGTAGATGTATAAGTAATATGTTATTGTACATATAACTATATATTACTATGTACTATGTGAACAAATTGCAAATGGCGGCTCTTATACATGGTTACCAGGCATATATCCCCAAATTCAATTGATATGAACCTGTTTTCTTTATAATCTTATCGATAATTAACGTACAGACTTGCAACACGAAGCGTTGGAAAGCTTATGACTTATACTATATTACGATTATGACTTATCAATATGTCACGTTACCAAATGCTGCAATTTGATTAGATGAAACTTATTTTTCTTAATAATTTCATTACCTCTCAACGTAGAAACTTGTAAAAAGAAGCGTTGGAAAGCTTATGACTTATACTATATTTTCAACATAGGCGTCATTTTGGATTGGTCTAAATCTGCTTTGCTTTATAATTTCATTACTATTCATATAGACTTGCAAAAAGAAGCGTTGAAAAGTTCATGACTTATACTATAATGTGATTATGACAGTCTCTACATAAATCGACAAGCCAGGTTTGACAGCACTATTTACAAAGGTAGGTTAGAATGTTCGAAAATAGCAATTAAGGCTACGTCACGTAATCGTTACGCGAACGTTACGCATATATATCTCACGCCTCAAACTTTGAAAAGTGTTCGAAAAATGCGGACATCCATATAATAAGGGAAATAAAATCCTAAGGGTCCTAATCCAAATATTTATTAGCTCATGCGATAGGGAAAAGTAATGACCGCGCCCTTCGGGCTTGAGCATTATTTTTCCCTTTTCCTTGGGTCAATAACCATTTTGATAAGGACCCTTCGGGTATTATTTGTACGATATATCAAGCAACTATATCATTATAGTCCCCGATCAAGCATAAATGAATTTGGGCTATCTATTTGAATTAGGTGGGAGGATATTTATTATATATATATTTTTTATCTAATGCAGCTGTAACAGTCCCTGGGAATAAAGTGTTCCAAACGAATACAGGGTATGTAAAGTAGACATTTGGAGAGAGTAACATAAGCCGCGGCCCTTGGCTTAAGGGCGACAAGAAGTGTATTTGCCCAGCAGGATAATCTCTTCCTGGTCGCTTTAGCCGATGCAACATACAGTTAAACCACCAATTTGACAACTGAAACGAATAAACGAATACGAATGAACGAATAAAAGAATACGCATAAACGAATGAACGAATACGAATAAACGATTGCCTACGAACAAACGAATGCTTACGAACAAACGATTGCTTACGATAGCTTACGAATAAACGATTGCTTACGAATAAACGATTGTTTACGATAGATTACGATAGCTTACGATAGTTTAAGATAGCTTACGAATAAACGATTGCTTACGAATAAACAATTGTTTACGATAGCTTACGATAGCTCACGAATAAACGATTGCTTACGAATAAACGATTGCTTACTATAGCTTACGATAGCTTACGATAGCCTACGATAGCTTACGATAGATTACGAATAAACGATTGCTTAAGAATAAACGATTGCTTACGAATAAACGAATGCTTACGAAAAAGCGAAAGCATACGAATAAACGAGAGACAAATAATCGAACAAACAAATACGAATAAACGAATGAACGAATACGAATAATTTTGCTTACGATAGTCAAATTGGAAGTGGTTTAACTGTACGCGAAACATGAATATTTAAACATAGGTTGGCCGAGGTCATTAATGGTCATATCAGAAAATTAAGTACTGTACAGGGCGTTATACAATGTAGACAAACCATATAAAATCGAAATGAAATTGTACGTAAAGGTATGAGGTTTTTCAAAAGTAAAACAAAACATAAAGTATATCCAAGTAAATACAGAATAACTATTTTTATCTTGTATAATAATCATCCATAGAGACTACCACCACAGATATCCCCAGCAGCGATTTAGAGCGCTTAATATGCGGTGAAGGCGTGACGCATTTGCCGGGCGTGACCGTGACGGCATCGAGTGAGTTAATTGGTCGCCTTGACTGGTATCACGGAGTCAACAATTCGTGCATCGATGAACAGCGCGACGGGGATGTGTCCACAGGTAATGCATGCAGATGGATCTACATTTCCAGTCTCAATAATATTGGAAGCATAGGATTGTATGCATGATTTGAACGCTATGAGAATTAATGAGTTTCATATAAAACACATTTTAAATCATTGTTTTGTGGTAGTATCTGAGTGGGAAAAGCGTTTCTTATCAGACATGGCCCTTATGTTTTGATTAAAAAAGCCTTTAATCGCATTCGTGCGGGCGCCTGATCGGTGGCTTCAAACAATGTAAACCAGTGCATACATTTCGACTTTGGATCAGGATCCAAGCAGGTCGTCAAATACATATAAATACATTATAATAATAATGATAATCGGTCTTTATACAGCGATTTTTTTTCCAGATCCATGACCTGGCCAAACCGCTTTACAATATACTATTACAATTATTTACTATTTCTATATAAACCGATAATTATCGAGCGTCATATGATATTTACTTATATTAGTGCTTTTACATTCATTCTAAAGCCACATGCGGCGTTTACAATTATAAATCCTTAACTAGCTATAGCACCGGATGTAAGTATGATATAACGAGACTGTTGTGAACCCTAGGAGGCAGCTTAAAAACTGATTAAGCTCTGACATGAGCCGGGCTCAAACTCACGCCACCAATTCAATATCCACTTGGCTAGTCAGCCACTATACCGACTTGACTACCTAAATATGGTATATTATATATGTCATATATAATTTTCTAAATAACATATATATTTATATTATTATTTTTAACAAAAAGGCGCCTGGTCGGCGGCTTCGAACAATGTGAACCAATGGATTCAGGCCGACTTCGGACCAGGATCCGAGCGAGTCGTTATTGGAGTGGTAACCCAGGGCCGACCGGACGCGGCTCATAATCAATGGGTCGCATCGTATAAAGTAAGAATCCAATTGATTCCTCGGTCACATGATCAGGGATTGGGTGGTAAAACGAGCACATGTGCACTAGATTTGGTTTGATTGTATCTCGTATAACAATTAATGTTCATTCCAATTATAATTCTGCATGCATGATCTTATGTATAGTGTACTGTCAATTGATGGTTGTATTGAGTTCAAACACTTATCGAAAATACATTTAAAGTGTGCGGTTAACAGTTCGTTTAACTAGAATATCTTTTTGTTTGAAGCTCGCCCACAGCAATGACTGCAGCACCTGGCAGACGATAACCGACGCAGACGGAGCGGAAATCGTGTTCACCGGAAACACCGACCTCAATACAAAAGTGTATAATATCCTACCGGAAGTTGTGAACAAACGATGTTTCCGGTTGATGCCGGCCACGTGGAACCGTCACATATCGATGAGATGGGATTTGCTGGGATATGGTGAGTATTCATATTCATAACGGCAGAATTAATTAGCTGTGAGGGATTTATCTTACACAGGTCTATGTATAGCGTTTAGTGCTTTAGCGAAGTAGGATTTTGCTTAACTCAGTTATGCTTTCAGCTTCAGCCGCTGACTAGCCAGTAGGCAAAAAGAAGGTCGAGTGTGTAAATCCTTCCGGTTAGTACAACAGCCTCTGTATATGCAAGACTCGCGCAGTGCCTTTCTCGCGACACACCACGGATACTGGAAAACTTGCGTCCAGGCTTAACTGCAGGGGATGTCGGAGCAGGTTGGAGTGTAATGGGTGCAGCACGCATGGTCCACTGGCATGTGGACACGTCCTGGCACTCACCAATTCACCCCCAGTTATTGGTAAAATAGCAGGATGGACTGGCTCCTAATCCCCGTAAGGCAACCAGTCTAAGAGAGACAACCCCGAGTGAAAACTGCAACCGAGCTGGCTCCTGATTCATTAACACTGCTTTTCTTCCGGATCAAGCCAACAAGGTGGAGAGGGAGACACTGACCCTGGGCAAAGCAGAATCTCTTAAACTGCCCAATCTTTCTGCAGAAAAACTCTGTGGAGAGGACAATCCAGCCCTGCTGCTCATCCCAGCTCGTACACAACCCGAAAGACGGCAGTAATGGGATATAAGTCCTTAGCACATAAAGTATTCTGGAAGCACCCTCGCTCGCGCCATCGGCATCAACTCGATCATGTCTATACAAGTAATGATGTCCCTTAAAGGCATGTCACAGTGCTGACTACGAAATTGACTATTCCCTTGTAGTAAGCGTTATCAAAATGAAGCCTAAAAAGATCTACAGTACCATGACACCTGATCTTCCAAAACTTGACATGATGTCAACAAAGGTCTTCACACAATTTCAACAATTTCGCAATGTCCTGAGGATCTTGAGAATCTTGAGAACCAACCGATTGACACTGACCATTCCCTTTAGGCAAGGGCCATCAAAAATAAGAATAAAATAAAAAACTTTTTAAAAATCTACGGTACCAAGACAACTTGCCTTCCCAAAATAGATGTTCGTAAAACTTGACACGATGTCAACTGAGAACTTGACAAAATAACAACAGTTTCGCTATGTTCTGAGGATCTTACAAGTCTTGAAAAACAACCTATTTACAATAATTACGTTAACAATATATGGCCATCCCTTAGAACTGCTATTCAAAGGCACTTTGGAATGTTTTGGCAAAATCCCCCTCAGAAATAAAGACTAGTTAGAAACCCCTGCAAATGATATCTACCTTTTGCTGAAACAAAAAGGCATAGCGCAACTCTTTCACATTAGAAACCCATCGACCCAGTCATTAGAAGCACTCAGAGAAGCCATGTACACATATCCAACAAGCCTTCAACACTGGAAACACTCTTGTCATGTACGGCGGCATGAAACATGCGCTTGAACATTAGGTACGGAAAACCGCGCCACTTAAGACAAAGGATGACGAAGTGATAACATACAAATCCATACAATTAGAAAGATAGATGGAACACTGCTGCGAACTAAATTTGCGAATATCTGTAGACGGTAGAGGCAATCGACGTAATACCCCAAAGACCGATAATCCTCGAACTCGACGAAGAACCTAATATGGAGGAGCTGAGTAAAACCCTTGACACGATAAGCAGTGGTACGGCCCCGGGTAAAGACGCTATTCCCACCTAGGTTTTGAAATGTGGCAAGGACGTACTTCTTCCGCACCTCCACGCCCTCCTTATTCGTTTCTGGAGAGAAGGTCGCATTCCACAAAACCATTTCAACCCTCTACACGACATAAGTGATTGTGGAGACTGCAGCAACTGCCGCAGAATCTCCCTTTTGAGCATCACATGCAAGCTTTTTCGCGCGAGTGATAATCGGAAGATTGCAAAAAATAGGTGAAAATGTTTACCCAATATCGATTTCGGGCCATTCAATTAACAATGGATATGATCTTCTCCCTCTCGGCTACTTCCGGATAAGTGTAAATAGCAGCAGCATCCGCTCTATATCGCCTTTGTAGATCTTATCAAGGTCTTTGATCCGGTGAGCAGGGACGGGTTTCAAGCTCCTAGCCAAGTTAGGATGCCCTCCAAAGCTATTTGGACTAATTTGCGCATTCCATGACGGCTCAGTGAACTTTTATGGAACACTTTCCGACTGGTTAGACATTCTCAACGGAGCAAACAAGGTTGTGATCTTGCCACGACTCTTCTGAATTTATTTCTCACTCTTGCTCTATTACGCATTCGGTCCGTGTACCTACCGTCCATTCGTTTTTCGAGATGAAAACAATGCACGAAAATCGACAAATAGTGTTAATTCATCTCAAATCTGAACATAAAATACAACATACTTGTACAATCAACTACTTTGTTTAACGCGCTTTAAGTAGCACAAAGCAATAACAACGTTTCTCTGTTCTTCGTTGTTAAACTCGAAAAATCAATACACCAAAAAGTGTTTACTTTTTCCTTTTTCGTTTTGTGTGCAAAGGCATTAAGAATGAAAAAGGGGTGGCGCCACTGTCGCGCACAAGTTTAAACCACGTGGTGTTTTTTTTTTTGTTGTTTTGACTGAAACCATGTATGTGTGATAATATCTTACACATATATATATTTGAGAGCGATTTCTATAAATAATTATTACGATATAAACAAACACCACGTGATTCCCGCGTGTTTGGGACGGTGGCGCCCCTCCTTTTTTGTATCACGTACATTATATTTAAAGAAGCAAAAAGGAAAAAGGTTTTTCCTTTGTTGTTCTTTATGCGTTGAACACCACATCTTAAAAAAGGTTTTGTTTTTTTGCTTTTTCCTTTACACAAACCAAGAAATTGACATAAAGAACGTGTTGTTTTTTGCTTTTTGCTTTACATATACTAAGCCATCGACATCAAAAACGTTTTTTTTTTATACCAAGTACCATGTCGAAAAAATCGAATGGACGGTAGGTACACGGACCGCATTCGACCCCGCTAAAGAAGGCATATACATATTAGATCCGAACGAAATATCCTGAATGTAAACAGACACCATGCAGCGACAAAACGAAGAAAATGTATGATCCAGGAATTGTTGTTTGCTGACGACCCTGTCATTGTTGCACACAGTTAGCAAAAATCAGAATATAATGAACCATCTATTGGATGCCTGCTCTAAATTCGGACTAATGATAAGTGTTAAGAAAACAGTTGTCAGGGGGGGGGCAAGATATACCACGGTCCCCTGTCATACAACTCAACAATGCCCCTCTGGAAGTGGTTGAGAAACTATTTGACCCCAACAGTGAGCGTAAACGCATCGCTCAAATAAACATCCGCATTGATAAAGCTGTCTATCGTTCGGCAGGCGCTCAAAACGTGCTTTGAGCAATAGCAAACTAACCACTAAGGCAAATATAGCCATATATAGAGCGCGTATACTGAGTTCCTTATTATATGGCAGTGAAACATGGTCTTTATACGAGTAACAGGAGCGGCAACTCAATAATTTCCAAATGCGGTGCGTACACCGCATTTTGAAAATATCCTGGCAAGCTAAAATCACAAATAAAAAAGTGCTTAAAACAGCCAATATCCAAAGCGTATACAACCATCTAAAGCAGCGACGATAACGTTGGTAATGGATGGTGGACCCATTACAAAGAACCTACTCTATGACTCACCATAGACCAACGTAGAAAAGCAAACTGCAAATTGAAACAGAGCAATACGACCGTGACTGGTTCCAAGAACTACGAAGAAGGTGTGAAGCAAAACCAACCGTAAACAGATTTTCATCGTCCCCCGAAAGCTATCAGGTAAGCTCTGAGGAGAATTAATAACATATTTTACGAAATTATCGACTGTGTAAAAGATTATGTCAGTGAGGAAGAAGATTTCAACAAAGATTCGAAATCTAATGACGAGTCTACAAGTGGCAATGAAATTGAAATTCAATTTATGATTTACTGGATGTAAATGAGAGTTAAAGTTAAGTTCAGTATTTAATTATTTGTTAAATTGTGTTTAATGTTACTGATCATCGTCGAATTATATTGTGTTTTCAATTGTTGTTCGTACATATTTGTTCAAAAAAAACTATGACTGGAATCAAATGCGTTTTTATTTTGTTCAATCACTTCAAAACACTACGTCTACATCAATATGCTTTACATCTAAACAATACTCAATTAAAATATAACTTGAATCAACTGTGATTTTTACGTATTCATTAATATAATCATTCATTTTACGTATTCATTAATATAATCATTCGTACAACATATCTTAACAATTTAATAAACAAATATCGCCTCAATAACATTCCTATAACATATCTTAACAATACAAAACTAGATAGATATATTCAAAGAATATAAGAATCTGATTTCTTTTCTTTTGTTTACAAGAGAACTATTTTTAAAATGCTTCATTTGAGACATTACTGCAATATAATACAGAAATCGCACCATTATCAATAAGAATTGTGTTGGGAATAAAGATCTTTAATTAAATCATAATATTATGTTCACTAATTTTCATATTGAACATGAAAGGGTCAAATTGTTATTTACCATCAAGCAAATCGAATAACTGTTTCACGCCTTTGTCTATTTATTATACAACATAAGATATCTACTTCCCAGTGCTCAAATTAATCAAACATTAAAACAGTGATTTTTTTTTCTCTAAAAATAGTCACTGCAGCACGCCTCAATAAAGCATTGACTCATCTCTTGCCGTAAGTAGCGTAGGCCCCGCCCACTGTACATAATTATTGGCAGCCCCTGGGGGCGTGTCTTGTGGTTGACAGCTGCAGTCAATAGAGTGCCTGCATTGCGTCATAAGAGCAAGGTGCATAAATGCATGCTGTTTATGTCATGTGATATCGTCTTAGCCAATAGGGGACGGGTATAGTCGTACAGTGCTGGCAGCGTTTAAGTGAAAATCTGACTCGTTTTGGAATATCGATTCATTTAAAATGCTTGTATTTATTATGCAAAATAACATTTGATATGTTTAACTATGCGAGCATAAACACAAAGGCATAATTTACGCGCTGATATATATTCTAGCTATGTAGGAAGTCTAATTGATAGAGTAAAGTGTTCCACAAAATCCATAAGTAAGTTGCGGTTCAAAACCGCACGAAAATAATATGTGATTTCATTTACGTAAACGTAAAGAAATCAGATAAAAATCAATCATTAGGATAAATGCTAAGAGCATACTAGAAGCAACGAGCAATGCTAAGAGCATGTCAGGCGCGAAATACAATGTAAGGGGCAAAGATAATTTTATAAAACCCCTACTAATCTAGACCTTTTTTCCTATTCTAGACCACGTGACTTATCAGCATTAAAAACGGCAACCATAATTATAGTAATGTATAAGCCATAAGCTTTCCAACGCACCTATTTGCAAGTCTCTACGTTGCATATTAGTGACATTATTTAGGAAAGTTGCGTTCAACCAATCACATTACAGCATTTGGTCATGTGAAATATCGAAATTCGAAATAGTGGCCAAGTACGCTTATATTCTATAAGTCATTAGCTTTCCAATGCGCCTAGTGACAAGTCTCTACGTTGAGTATAAGTGGAAAGTGTTTTCAACCTATCAAATAAAATCATTCGGTCACGTGGCATATCAAAATTCAAAATGGCATCCATCATATTAATAAAGTATAAGTTAAAAGCTTTTCAACGCTTCTTCTGCGAGTCTCTACGTTGTGTATTAATGGAATAGAAATATTAAAGAAAGTAGGTTTCGACTAATCAAATTGCAACTCGGTCACGTGACATCAAAATACGGATGGAG
>LQRL01180388.1:3828-14066 GCA_001703475.1 Hydroides elegans | reverse complement strand
CCCCCCCCCCCCCCAAACCCCTCCCCCCGCACCTGATTTCAATCGATTTGATCGAATAGGCAAAAATATAACAGAAATATAGCAGAACACTCACAATCCCTGATAAGGCCCAGGGTCAAAGACTGACCACACAACTGTCACAAGGAACCTGGGATGAGTAAATATATCATCATCCTAGAAGGAACTGAGAAAACGAGAGTGCAATTACAAACTTAGTCGTATATTAACCCTTTATAGTTAGTGTCAACCTACCAAAGAATGAACATATGTTATTCTTGTATTAGTGTTCATAAATCTATCCTTTATACAACAACTTAATTAACAAATTCTAATAAATTTATCCCTTTCCTTCCAAATGTCTAGCCTTTTTCTTGGGTTTTTTCACGTACACGGAACTAAAATCTGATTGGCTGTCATGTTACTAAAAATAGATTGTATGACTATCCGTGAATGTAATTTTGTATCATTCATTTATAAAATCATTATTTGACCATGTCGATGAAGAATGCAATATATTTCATTTAAATCAGAATTCTTTCCAAGCACCTATAATATAACTTAAGGGGATATACCAACAGATTAATTTACTCAAAATGTAGATTTTCTTGCGTTCGTTGCACAACAAATTTTAGATCAAACTATTTTTGAATTTTGTTTGTATTTGTAACTTTGAATCAGACTCTGGGTCCATATATTTATACCATATCATGACAATTCAAATGCTACAACTATTATATACATTATACCAATGTCTCATCAATTTAGAATTTAACATAATGTCACATTTACACATCGAACTCAATAATACATTATTTGATTGATACAACCTTACGTAAGTACTTCTTATATAGTTTTGTATAACATTTTGAAACGTTTTGATCGATCTCTGCACTAATTCAGTTGATACACTGCATCTTCTATTCAGACCAAAGAATTTTCTAAATACATTGTTATAAGACATCTTTAATAAATGCATTGTTGAAGCTTTATATTCACACCATAGTTGACTAGTGTACAAATTGCAAATATACGCCTTGAATAATTGAATTTTCACCTCATTTGAACAATGTTGAAATTTATTTACAATAGCATTTCCTCTAGCATTTTATTAAAATTCTAAGTGTTTTCAATTAAAATGGCAGTCAAATTACACTCGAGAACAATATTATATGAAAGAGACTCAGGAAATATGTGAAATAGTAAATTTTATCGAAATCTTACTTTGAAATCGAACAATATTTCATATTCATCTCTGAAAGTCGGCCATTTTATATATTTACATAGGATCAGCCATCTTGTTTACATTGGATACAAGCCAATATTCTTCAAAAAATGGAACCTCTCGTCACACACAGGAACTTAATATACCTTGCTCTGACTTTATTCTCAACCTACCTGATGTATTCTATTCCATCCGAAATTCCCAGATATCATGGACGCAATACTATACTCCAAGAAACTGCCAATCATACCAAACCTATTCGACTCTATCAAAAAGATCGTCGCTTGCTCAGTGCACGTTTTCATACAGAAATAAATGAAAAACGATGCCTAAACTACCTATCAATCATCCATAGCATACAATCAACATGTATTGAAAAGGACCCATGCCCAAGAACCCCAAAATATCCTTGTAAAATATGCAATAGGGCGGTAACATGGAAGCAAAGAGGTGTTGCATTGACGAATGTGATAAGTGGACTCATGTTGAGTGCATGGATATGCCAAAAATCATATATGAAGCCATTCAAAACACCTTCTGGCTATGCCCAAACTGCGGCATGCCAAACTTTTCGTTTTCGCTGTTCCAATCTTCTTTCTATACATTCTATTTGTCATTCACATCAACATCTCGACAATAAATTTAAAATAGATATCATTTTGCTCGATTTCTCTAAGGCGTTTGACAAAGTAGCGCATAAAATACTGCAATATAAACTTAATCACTTTGGTATACGAGACGAAACAAACCAATGGATAACGTACTTCCTCAGCGATGGAAGGTCCTTGTAGATGACACCACTTCCGAAACAGCACCACCGAAATCCGTAGAACCTCAGGGGGAGCGTACTTGGTCCCGTATCATTCTTAGTTTATATAAAAGATCTACCTGACTATATAAGGTAGCTCTTCAGCGCGACTATTCGCGGATGACAGCGTCATATTCAATGAGATGCGGTCAGCCAAATACTCAAAACTCCTTCAACAAACCTTCAAGTTTGGGAAAAGAAATGGCTCATAGAATTCCACCCCATGAAGTGCCAGATCCTTAACATAACTAACAAACGCAAACCGATCAGGTACTCTTACAAAATACACGGCCATACCCTAGAAAATGCCGATAGCGTCAGGTATCTTGGTGTTTACCTTCACTGACAACTAAACTGGAACACCCATATCAACAAAAAAGTCAACAAGGCAAACTCAACATCTCCCTTCATCCAACAAAATCTCCGCCGAAATCCCAAAAACATAAAAAAACTGGCATATTAATCACTGGTGAGACCAACCCTAGAATACGCGGCAACTGTATGGGACCCCTACACACAAATCAGCATTCACAAAATTGAAATGGTACAAAATTAAGCTGCCCGCTTTGTTAATCGACAGTATGAACGCCAAGCAAGTGTATCCAGCCTACTACAACAACTTCAATGGCCCACTCGGGAATAAAGGAGGGCAGAAATAAAAGGCATAATGCTCCATTGAATCATCAATAATCAGGTCATCCAACCAACAGAAGTGCTCATTCCAATAGCAACGGCTCGAGGATATACATATAGATACATGGTCCCGTTCGCGCGTACAGTAATGTACCAACAGTCCTTCTATCCGGATGCTATCCGTATATGGAATACACTACCTGCTACTACAACTGGCTTTCATGAGACTGACATTTTTAACCGGCAGCTGTGATCCATTACTCTTCGATAAAAAAACACCGTTTTTAGTCAGCACTGTTTATAAGATACCCACTCACCATGTATTAAATACACTCAGCACCTGGTTTGTGCACCCGAACGTATGTACAGAAGTGCGTGATAATTGAAGAAAGGACTGCATTGTACAAGGAAGAAGAAGAAGTCTTTTCGTTACTTGAAGTTTGTTTAAACTTCACAAAAATGTTTCTCTGTTTATGTAGATTGCTAGCTTCATTATGCTCATCTTGATATACTCCGGATGGGAAAATCTTTGTGAAAATAGAAAATCGAAATACTTGTATATACTACCGATTTTTAAGTCAATTAAGCACACATAGTTGCATGTATTTGAATTAAATTGAATGAACATTTCGAATAAATTCGTAAAAAAGTATTGAAAAAGCTGTTCCTCAAATGTTTGCAGCTTCAAGGCATCTTTTAAAAGTTTATAGATTGATCAATTTTGAAAAGAACACATTTTTGAGGAAGACATCGTTGGGTGTTCTTATAATTATATACACTTGATTTAAGCAAATGATAAAATAGAACACCCAAACGACAAACAGATAAGATTTAAATAGGTTTGGTCGTTTGTTTTCCAGTAAGCGTGTTTTTACAAAAGAACTCATTACGCTCTGATGTGTTAAATCTACTAAATTTACAGATAAATGGCACAAAACCTTTCTCGTTTAGTCAACACCATGAGTTTTAAGAAATGAAATAATCACCTGTATAAGGCCATCACATATAACATCTTCACTCCTTTTTAAGCATTAATTCACTGTTTGAGTCATATGTTAATCGCAAAGTCTAAAACGTTTACTTGTAAATTTCTCGAGAATATTCATGATACTTAAAATAAATATGTATGGTCTGATGATGACGCCTTTCGCGTTCAATGATTTGAAATATTATATGTTTTTAGACGATGCATTTAACTTTTCTCTCGATAAATTGATAACATTGTTATTGTATCTTATTATTCTTATCAAGGATATCCAATGTAAAAGTATTTAGCTGTTTAGTACTATATATCAATATTTTACTTATTTAGATATAAAATTCACCAACCTGATGAACCGATTCAGTTTAATGCCCTTAATAATAGAAGTGTTTTGGATGAAGGAAATGTTACATACCATATCGTATAAACGTAATTTATCACATAAATATAGCATTGCTAATTTCTTCATAACACGAAAGTATGTTATTATATTATAGATCTTCATTTTTAAAGTGTTACGCAATGATACATGTAAACAATTGAACATTATATGAATGCAACATATTTTCATAACGAACCATCTGAGCAGTTATTCAGCCATTGTGTTTCGCGAACAACTTCTTTATGACGAATCTCAATATTAATTTCATGATTAGATTGCCATAATAATGCAGGATAAGAGTTCTTCAAATTTCAAGAAGTCTAATTTTGATGAAATTGAAATCTTGATGCTTGATTAGAATATGATATTCTGGCAACTATTCAAGAAAATAAAGCTGAGCCTTGAAATAGAAACATATAAAATACGTTCATTCTATTCAAGTACCGATCACTATTACTTATTAGTGAGAATCTATTTTATTCTTTTTAAACTGTTATGACACTTGCGTTGTAGTAAAATTCATTTAATTGAAAACTTTGAAGGTATTTAGCCATTTGTACCGATGCATATTCGAAAGCATTATATAATGGTGTAATAATAAACAGGCATATGTTTTTCATGTATATAAATATATATACCACCAATTACCATACATGATACAACTGGTATCAATCTGCAACTAATTAATCTCAAATAGAAATAACGTAATGTGTATGGTATATGTAATGTAATTGTGTATGATTAAAACGAAAACGTGTAATATATTATACTTTTTTGACGTGAACGATACTTTAACACGCTTACCAAATTAACATAACGACGATTTAATGGAAAACAATATTGTATTTAAGATCCGACCCGATCTCACAAAGTACTTTTCACTTATCACTATCTTTATTTGTACCATCAATCTACCAAGAGTCCCTTCGGTCATGGTACCACATCAAGAAGGCGATATTGACTTGCCGTTGTTTTAAATATACATTTCGGTCTTTTTGCCCTTGATTGCCGTAGTGAATGATGCACAATACCGGTTCGGATCTATACCCATCGAGATATCTGCAGCAATTACCAGCTAGCGTAAGCCTTCAAGGCATTTAATACTATGCGGTTCGGGTATTTCTGCATGTATATTTTCTTTGCTACATGGCTTATGGCTAAAGACGAGAGAGGTCCAGAACAGTAGCAACAAGGTGTTCTTCTTTATCATGTGTCCTTGAATTGCCGTTTCACTATTAAGGAAGAGTTGAACAAAATTATCGCGTTTTGAACCTCGATTGCTTGTTCATATAAATATGTGCCAAAGAGATAGCTGTTTTAATCTGATTTATAAATGCGTGTGAAAACCATTATGCAAAGTATGATTTTTTTTGTGTTCATAATTTCATCTCTTACGATTATGTTTTGTCCGAATTTAACTTTATAAGCTTGGTTTAGATAAAACTATTTTCTAGTTTATTTTGTAATGTTTTGTTAATGTGTTTTGATTTGAATATTTATAATCATTTCTTCATTTTTTATTTCCTTTTCGAATCTAATTTTGCTTTATACTTTTATATTTATGTATATGTCTCAGATTTTTTGTGAATGTCAACGTTAATAGCCCCATAATTTTGTGATTTAAATGTTGAGGTTCTATCTTTAAGATAAGCACGCGAAAGTTTGTCGGCAAGGTACATTGTTGAAATAATTTTGTAATATATGATGAGGTCATACTTTTGCAGTTTTATTAACACATATTTTGAGTCATACGGGGGCTTTATAAATAGATTGATAGAAGTGGTCTCTAAAGGTTTGTGGTCGGCTTTAAGGGAGTCGATTTCCCCAAAAAAGCAGTAATTGAATTTTGTGCATGCAATCAATACTTGACATTATTCGGTCTGGGCCCGTTTGATTTCATTTTTGGCCAAGCCTCGAGCTGTATAGGCTTCAGGTAATTTTACTTAATGGCGGCACCTAATCCGAATTTTTACGAATCACAGGTCAATGTGAGGGGCTTTTTGAAATAATAAAATGACAACACTGGAGGATTAGCTAGGCGTTTAATGACATTTTCGAAGGCTTTTTAGATGTTCTTCCCAGTAACAAGCGACTTTGTGATAGAGTCGCTCTACAAAACGATATAGGTTATTGGTCATACCTAGAAATCTTTGCCGAGATTTTTCCGCTGGACCTGGCATCTTATTAATGGCGGTGACTTTTTAGTGATCCAAAGGTAGTCCTTTCGATGTAAACACGTTGCCGACATATTTGAGTCCAGTGATTCGGAATCTGCACTTGTTTACATTTAGGCGCATACTTATTTCTCTCAGTTAGTCAAGGCCGATTTTCATTTTCCTGTCATGATCTGCTGTATTAGTGCCATAAACGTGCCATCATTTTGATGGCTCGTTGATTCACCTCGGATCATGATGTTATTCCGCAAGACGTTCGAAATCTGCTATAAATGGAGCTGAAGTTCATGTATTACTTTATTGTTCATTAAGTTGGAAAAGCCAAAATGCAGACTTGGCATTGAGTATGGAAGATACTTTTCGCACCACGAATTGATGATTTGACTTCATTTAGCGTCTACAACGGATGGTGTGGTCGTGTGATTGCTCTCTTGAGATCTTTTGGATCGAAGCAATTTATAAGCGCTTCAGTATTCTTAACTGCCACCATGGAAGATACTCGCTCTGTCGGTTTTGTCACTTTTGCGATGATACCGTTTGCCTCCATTTTGTCAAGCAATATTTTACTTTTTTTTCGCATCGAATGCGGTGCTTTGTGGAGGTATCACAAGAGAGGTTCAAGTAGATATTCATTTTGTATGTGATTTGTAGATAGCATGGCTGGTCACTAAACAACTCACTTTATTCACTCCAAACTTCGCGCAATAAATTATCCGGTTTTGAGAGCTGACATGGTGATGGAGTGATTTCATGCACATACAGATATATGGCAGCAAGATTGAGTATGAGTGCATCTCTCACACCCAGAATCGTTTTCGCGTTTCCCTTCACAACTTCAAATTCAAACGGGCACTGTACAACCAATATTTTGCAATTCGGCACACACGTGTTTGATGTCGGAATAATATTCTTGGAAAACGTGACAATATTAACTTCGTTTTGTATTTTCAAACGTTGTTTCTTTGACAAAGAGATCGACATGATAGTTGCATCGGATATCACATGGCATTTTACTTCAGAATTGGCAATTGATTCGGGTGACAAATTTTTAGCGAATGTTGTGACACGAATCGCATTCATGAAATTGGTGACCTTAACGTATTGGGTAAATTTCACATCTTAAATCTAGGCCTGGTTCCCGTTTGATATAACATTAAAACCTAGTGTAGACTTAGATTGAGAAATAATCCACTAGGGTCTCGATGACGAAATTTTCAAGTTGGCACTTTTCAGTGATTTGTCGTTGTCATTTTCGTAGTGGATTTTGTGCATGTTGTGTCGTTAGCCATTTTGTTGCGATCTACCTTTGGCGGATTGCGATTGGAAAGCTTTCGACTGCTGATTCTATTGAGATCGATGCTATGCATGCTCTCTTTGGGATCCTGATCGTAATGTGGACATACATACAGAAGCGAAATGGTGCCGCTTTCCACAGAAAGTACACTTTCGCCATAAGCCGGCAGTTGGCTTTATTCGGTAATGGTATCACGAAACTCACATTTAGTCTGCCGGGATTGTTTGGCGTGAATGAACTATTTTGCTTTAGCACACTAATACACGGGTTTTGATTTACCACTCTGCTGTCGCTTTCCGGTTTATTCATACAGCTTGTATACTTCTAGAATTTTATCCATTATGAGGTCTGGTTCCTTTTGGAGAAGCTTTCTGGCCGTTTCATTGGAGATTCCTACCAAAATACGATCGCGGATAAATTTTATGTTTCTTTTCTCCTGATTCACAAGCGTCTGCTATGTTGCGTAGAACAACGAAATATGCTTGAGAACTCGCGTTGGAGTTTTGATTAATTGTGTTAAGCATGTGTCTCAGCATGCTCAAATTATTCTTTGGTTCACATAATGCCTTGCGTTTCACCTTCTGCATATGTGAAGGGACGCGCTCTCTCAATAGTTTCATTCTAACGCAAATTCAGTAAAATATACGCACATGTTTAGCATAAGCGACAAGATGTGCAGTATTAAAGTAAATGTCATATTCCATCTCAAATATATGTTAGCGCGAAACTTTAATTTCCAGCAAAACTTTAATTTCGCTATCGAAAGATTATTTTTTCTGATCCGATCGCGGATAAATTTTATGTTTCTTTTCTCCTGATTCACAAGCGTCTGCTATGTTGCGTAGAACAACGAAATATGCTTGAAAACTCGCGTTGGAGTTTTGATTAATTGTGTTAAGCATGTGACTCAGCATGCTCAAATTATTCTTTGGTTCACATAATGCCTTGCGTTTCACCTTCTGCATATGTGAAGGGACGCGCTCTCTCAATAGTTTCATTCTAACGCAAATTCAGTAAAATATACGCACATGTTTAGCATAAGCGTCAAGATGTGCAGTATTAAAGTAAAAGTCATATTTCATCTCAAATATATGTTAGCGCGAAACTTTAATTTCCAGCAAAACTTTAATTTCGCTATCGAAAGATTATTTTTTCTGATTTCATAAGTATTCTTTGTCGTAATGTTATATCTTAGGCGTTTAATTAAGTTCATCTTATACATATGTTGGCAATATATTTATAGGCGATCTAATCAATCAATCAAAAGCTTTTAATGGAGTTCTACTCAATGATGTAATTGAAATCAGCCTATTCAACCCCAAGTTTGGTTCATGACTCAACTAACGGATAATCCTCTCTGGTAGTGGCTTTATGTTACTAATACACATAATTGGATCAAAAGATACACGAAACCTATTTTTATAGGCAAAATCATAAATTGTGACTGTTAAAGAATCTTAAATATACTATTTTTCTAACATCATAAAAAAATTATCTTTCGCTAGCGAAACTATAGTTTCGCTTAAATTGAAGTTTCGCTGCCACATATACAAGGTAAGACCACCTCATGAAGGACCCAAAATTGTTAGTCAATCATTGTTCAGCTCCTATATTAAGGTTGTTTTCTTTCAGTTTTTGTAGTATTTTCACGTTTTAGTGTATATCAAGGTTTTGGTATACTCAGTGAAGTAACTCGATACGGATTGAATTATAGTGACTAAATCGAAAGACAAAGATGCAGACGTCGGCGAAATATTCTATTCAGCAACACTACACAACTTTCTATAACAAAATGGCCGTCAATCTTGTGTGTCGGGTGCATCCCACAGTTCTTTTCAGTATTGTAGACTCATATGAGCGTCGAAATGAAGATGCTAAACGAGTGATAGGGACCCTACTAGGTGGTTATATTTTGGTTGTTATTAAGAGTATGAATACTATGAACTGAACATGTTCTGACATACAATATTTTGCGTGTGGGCGATATTAAGACGACAGATACAGTTGGCTCGCCCGGCTACCCCTTTACAGTTGTACATACATTGTTTATCCGAATTATTATAGTATATATTTGGCCTTTGATTGTTATGGAAGGTGATACATACAAATTGATAGTTTTGTAACATACGGGGGAGACCATATGGACACGAAACGCTTTTTAGTGCCAGGATGGGGATTACAATTTTCACTTACTAACCATGTATTCGATTGAGAAGCAACCATAACTGGACCAGTTAGAGTTTCGAATTCCAATCGACCACCCTTCCGGGAAGGGTTGCATCAACCTGATATGACACAAATGCTTCGTATAAAAATTGTGTAAACATTATAAAACAATTTTGTTTACCGGAATTAAACTTACTATAAAACAAATAAGTTCAAAATAAAAGACCTTAAACGAATTTCATGGTAAATGGGCAAATAGGGTTACATGGTAAATGGGTGGTCTGAAATTGCATTGCATATTTTATAACTTCTACTATGAATTCAAGATTCACATTGCCACACAGCATTAATATACATATTCACTATATTTTAAACGAAAACCCAACGCAAAATAATAAATGATGTTAAATAAATAAAGGTTTTGATTTGTTAAATTCCATGTCGCGTCTCATTTGCATGTAGCCTCCCTTGTAGAACTAACTTTCCATTGTCAATTTGTGAATTAGGAATGCGGCATGTCTAAATTAATTTGTTTCCTTGGTCTGACTAGATTTTCATACGGAGGATTATTAAAACT
>LQRL01180373.1:26782-39264 GCA_001703475.1 Hydroides elegans | reverse complement strand
AGAGATAGCACCGGGCCGATTGTATCAGGTAGGCCCCCACTACAAAACCCCATCATGAGCTCATATTTAACTAAAACTAACTCATTTGAGGTCAGAATGTGTTTTTTTTCAATGTTCACAATCCTTTCAAGCAACCGAAATGGAAAATACGTCAGGCTGTGTTAAGAGAGATAGCACCGGGTCGTTTGTATCAGGTAAGCCCGATCTCACAAAAACCTCACCATGAGCTCATGCTTAACTAAAATTTACTCATATGAGGTCAGTAAGTATTTTTTGTCAATATGCATAGTCCTTTCAAGCATTTCCGCCGCCATGGAAGAAACGTCAGGCTGTATTGAGAGAGATCGCACCGGGTCGTTTGTATCATGTAAGCCAGCATTACAAAACCCTCATTATGAGCTCATATGCACCTTATACCAACTTATTAGAGGTCATTATGAAGCCATTGTGAGGTTATGGCGAGTAATTTTGCAATCTTATGTACATCGTGCTGGGAATTGAGTCTATATAGTCTTTTATAAAGCTTTGGATAGCGGATATAGCTTGGTAAAATCGATTATTGAAAAATAACGGACAGGTGCCTCGGCTGGCCCTCAAAACTGCACATCAGTTTAATTGGTAGGCCTACATCGTATTTTGTCCTACATGTTATATCAGTTTTGTACAGGCGCTGATCCAGAAATAACGTCAAAATGATTTTTATCAATAGGTTACCGAAGATCAAAAGCGAGGTCATCCCGCATTTAGGCGATACCGAGAGTTGAGAAAGGCATATTCAGTTCCCTTTCACTTTCCTTTTCATACCGCTTTTACTGAGGTAAAACTGTGATATCTCGATATAAATATATAATAGATGGATTAATTTAACAAATATGAAATAAATAAATACAAAATGTATATATGAAATTAAATGATGATTTTTTTGAAATGGGAATCATCACAAAATGTCATCGATTAAAAGCGATAGCGAACAATGGTTGCAGAATTATAGAGGTTTTAAAAGAATTTTGATAATGACAATTAATTAATTAAGCGAATAGGTCTAGTTGATAAATATTTTCATTCAATGATTATAGTTGAGTAAACACTGAGTTTATTAATGTTTTATAATAAAGGGCTGGGCTTTGTATGCTGAATCTCTGGGCCCAGACATGAATGCTGCATATACGCTTTATGAACAGTAAGTTTCAAATTTATGGTCTCATGTTTCAAATTAAACAAAAACCAGTTTTGATTCCTTTCGACACATTTACTCGACCGACAACCATTTAAATACGCAAAAGGTCCTGCTTACATACAACAAGCGATTCTGGTCACCACTTGCGATTAAAGCTGTTTTCTTTGCAGGACTTTGAAATCATTTCAAGGAAAATTCCCGTCGCTCCTTGTGATTTAAAAAAGAAAAGTGATTACGTGTGATTTACATAACCTATCAAAATTTAAGGTTATATTTTCTTTGAGGAAATCATCGCTTGTTTGACACGTCGCTGGGCGTGATTATTGTCGCAAGGAGTGACGATTGTCAAACAAGGCAATGTAAAATGAATGGGAAAATATTGAAATCTCAAGATTACTATTGAATGTAACCACTAAAATAGTCCCTAGCGATTTTGTGTAAGCAGGGCCTTATCGATATTGTATAGATCTACACGCGACACTAGATGGAAATCGTTTCCTGTACGTTTCACGTCAAATTAACTTTCTTTTCTGACGATTATTCATTTCGCAGAAGAAACAAGCTCTGATCTGATCGATCCGATGACATATTTACATCTTGATGTATGGGCATTAAGATAAGATTTCTATGTGAATTTAACATGATTTTAAAGAGAATTTAAGTGTTAGTATTAAAATCAGTCATAAAAGTACAATTAGTCTATATGAGATGTATTTACGATTTATACTTATTCCTGAGATGTTTCGCAAAAGAGTTATACGAAGAAATCAATTTCATTAAGTCTATATCTTGAGCAATATTGGAGCAACAAATTCTTTAAAAAATGTTCATTCGACGTCAATGTTGCTAGTGTTGGTGTTTTTGTTTATTCTCAAAGACTTTTTCTACATAGGTTTTCAAAACCCACTTTCCAAAAAAAAAAAAAAAAAAAAGATAACCAAGTAAAATAAATAAACAAAAAGATACATTGTCGGGTTCTTAATTCATTCCCATAACCCAACCCCCCTCCCACATTGCATATTTTTCTGCTGTTGAACACAATGTTACTTAAGATTGACCTTTTTAGGTATGGGCAAATGTATAGTGAACTGTATCATTCCGTTTTACAAGCAGCCGACATAGGAATCCATGTTTTGGGGTAACCTATTTTTTTTATTCACCTAGACTCATATTCTCCGCTCCACTTAAAATAGTATTTACCTAGCCAATGTAAAAGTAGACGTATTAATCCAATTTTCGGACAAAATCAGTTTTTTTTTTAAATTTGATAGTTTGTGTACATTTCATCATTAGATTTATTCAGATGACACATTGACCTACTGGTACATTAACCATGTGTGCAGTAATGTCAAATATAACCTGAAAACCGATATCAGCATATTTATGTACGATCCATAAAGGGCTTGATATTACGTTTGAATCACTTTTAAACTTTAGAAGTCACAATTATAGGGTTTAGCCTGCTATGTTAGCATATAAAAAATGATCAAATTATGTCCGAATATTTAATATACGCTGTCAGAAATTTGATGAACGTTTTTTTCGCTACCCACATTTTTTGGCAACCCATTGCTCAATAACCATACTATATATTCTACTGATATTACTCAATCGGATAGTTAAATGGTAAATGTACCAATAGGTCAGTATGTCATCTGGAAAATCCAATGATAAAATG
This sequence comes from Hydroides elegans, assembly GCA_001703475.1. NCBI lineage: Eukaryota > Metazoa > Annelida > Polychaeta > Sabellida > Serpulidae > Hydroides > Hydroides elegans. The sequence goes on along the minus strand of LQRL01180373.1, from coordinate 36,409 downwards.
TGCACAAACGATCAAACTAAAAATAGTGCTGATTTTGTCCGAAAACTGGGTTAATACGTCTATAGGAAAAATGTATGTGTAAGGTTAAGGCTATGGCTGAGAATATGGATCATGTTTTTCTCTCATATGTATAATGCGATTTATAATTAATATTTAATGACCATTTCGTTATATTTTTTGTTCCTAGTCCCGTTTCTCTATTTTCTTTGATACACTCTAAATTGGAAATTGGTGAGCATTAATTACTTCATACTTAATAATTTGATAGTCTTAAAGTAACGTTATTTTATGCTTTAAAAATAAGTAATTTGATATTCCCAGAGTTTATTTTCAAATTTAGAATTCCCCTCTTTTGTAACAATTTACGAAAGGTTTTCCCTTAGTAACCCTCCATGTTTTTCATTTATTATTCTCACTCAACAGTTGGTCACATGACCTAGCTGTGCGCTTCATTCGCGCCAAAACGGGCCTGAGTACTCTAGAAGCGGAAGAAGAAGTCCGTAAGATTATTACGCAGCCTGCGCGGGCAATCGCCGCTCCGTACGGGGCTTGGGTGATTAAGGAGCTGAGGCGCACGGCTGAAAGACGGCTAGGTATAATATCAGTTTATATGATATTAAAGAAAGGTAGATATGATATAATGTTAGATGAAAGAAGTGCGTAAGATTATTACGCAGCCCGCTCGGGCCATCGCAGCTCCGTACGGCGCGTGGATGATTAAGGAGCTAAGGCGGACGGCTGAAAGACGGCTAGGTATAATTATGTTTTATGTGAAGGAAAGGTTAATAAAACGGGCCTGAGCACTCTAAAAGCAGAAGAAGAAGTGCGTAAGATTATTACGCAACCGGCTCGGGCGATCGCAGCGGCGTACGGCGCGTGGGTGATTAAGGAGCTGAGGCGAACGGCTGAAAGACGGCTAGGTATAATATCAGTTGATATGATATTAAAGAAAGGTAGAAGTTTCGTAGAAATTTGTTTTAACAATATTTATTTTCTATAGTTACACATTATCTTCATAAACCACACAAACCCCAATTGAATAAATATTGAATAAAATGTTTATATTAACATTACAGGTACGAGATTTGACCTGCGTGAGTTTCACCGAAGAGTGTTATTGAGTGGTCCGCTACCTTTAAAGTTTCTCGAAGAAAACATCTTATCTTGGTTGGATCATGAAGCGCCGATAACTTCATTTGCATCGCAGAATATTTCAATTAATGTTGTTTTTATGATAATGATTGTGCTCATATTTCAAACTCTTTCGAGATGAAAGCTATTGTCAATCCTGTATGTTTGTTGTTATCTTGCATAATAAAATGCGGTAGAAAATAACTGTGTTTGTAACTAAATAATTGTAAAATTAAAATAATGCTACGAGGTACATTAAATCATGATTATAATTAATGGGATCATACATATTCATTGAAAGTCTTCATCAATTCAAATATATTTATTTTTAGAAGAGATCTACCAATTAATACAGACTACATTAAAACATTAAATTTTACGAAAAAAGGTAAAAGTTTGAAACACATGTATTGAATTTGTAAGTCAGAGTCTTATAACGAGAAATCTTCTAAATCACTTTAATGACGATCTTGTGACACAATGGGATTTTAATGACAACACTAATTCAAACATAATCTTTTCTTCGTAAAGTACAATTTAATCTCTCGGCTCATTTACAACAGTCTTACAATGTTGACGTGGCTTAGAGAAATCACGTGACTGGTTTTCTATATAAAATGAAGATGGGTGGTAGAAATACAGACATAGCAAAATCAGTCTTTTGGTGAAAAACTTCCCTGCTAGATTTTTCAGATTTAATTTTGAATTTTACTCAAGATGAATTGGTTACTCTCGTTTTGTTTGCTGGCTCTTATCGGTAAGTTTGTTTAAAATAACAACAGATCTTTTAAAGTAATCTATGTGTTCTTTAAATACATAGTTTAATTGAATAGGATAGGAATTATCTTTATTTAAAAAAATAATCTTATCAACAAATTCACTTTATATATAAATCAATTTGATAATTTTCCCGCTTTCAATATGATTTCACGATTTAAACATTAACCTGATTATTATTCGTTTTTTTTTTCAAGAAAAAAGAAAGAATTGTTACAGATTTGTTATCAATTAAATCCAAAATCATTAAATGACACATACACAAAAAGTAAATAGCACCTGACCACAATTATTACTTATACATATCCTGCCATTTATTGTTAAGATCTATGTTCTTTATCAAAGAAAATTGTGAAATATTTCTTTTTAAAGATGCCCACATGACACGAAACATATGTTTAACGTTAGCGCATTCAGTATAATGACATATTAAACGTTCCTATAGGACATGTCGATTGACGTTTCCTTTGATAAACGTCCATCATTTCTCGTTTTGGGCGAGACATCTTATTCAGCTCATTTTCTTGAATGGTCAGGCCATTGTCTTAATGAAAGACACCCAACCACCTATTATTTGTAAAGGTGTTCATTTGAGCATTAAATTGATTGAAACAATGAAATATACAATGAATAATCAAATTTCGAAAAACAAAAATAAACAAAGGTATTCCTATTCTTGTAGATAAATGAGCTCATTTTGCTCATTTAGATAGCTAGACTCTGGAGATGAACACCTTTTATGAAACATGAAAATTGACGTATTTCTTAATGATGATTATTTGAATACATAATTTAATATAAATACTTTTTCATATACTTTTTAGAGTTATAAATTGTTATTGATTGATTTCATTCATCTAGAACTTATCAACCCTTCAAAATTTTGTCAAACCAGTTTTGTAGATACTTCTAATTGCTTAGGGTTCTCTTGCATCCCTTTCACAAATAATTATTTTTGATAGCCGGTCGGAGTAAATGAGTGTTTAGTATAGTTTTATTAATTTTCACTGCTTAGAGCTATGATTCATAAGCGCTTTACAGATAAGAGCTATAATAATTACTATGAGAGTTGTATTGATAAACGAATATGAAAAGTTCAATGCTGTTTTGTTTCGAATAGGATCAGGTTTTGCGACTAATTGTCTCCTTTCGCAAACCAAAGAGAAGCTGACATTCGACCCAATCAACAATTTCTACAAGGTAACAACCGTTAACTGTGAATACTAAAATTTCAGTTATGTTGCGGAATGGACCCTTAAAAATATATCTATGCATAAAGACGCGTTTATTTTGAATATTCATATTTATGTAATAAGTAAGATTTTAAATCTACATAACTCAACAAAGCAAAAATTTGATTGCAAATTACATTCTTGGTTGACGGAAGCAACCCGGCTTCCGTTTGGAGCTATCCCATAATGTTTTCTCATTTATATATCAATAAGACCCGAAAACACAATAAAGCCGCGTTCACCCGAAACAGGCAAAAACAAAACGCAATGCCGGCTATGTTTTATGCCAATTTCACCTGAAATTTGAAGCGCGATATTTGTCTCTTTGAATTATGCGCTTTTCAATCTCAAGTGAAAATGGTATATTATACATAACGGATTGGCCTAGCGTATTTGAGGCCAGTTTCGGGTAAACGTGGCTTAAACAATGCAGACTTATAGCTAATAAGTCATTTAAACATTTAAAGGTTAAGTTTTGGGCGGACAGTGGCAACCCGTCCGACCCCGAAGATGCAATCGATGGTTCTGGAACAACGGTTGTTATGAAGAGTGCCGCTTGCTACAAGGTCAAAAGTACGTACTTGAGGTCATGAAAAAGGTCAGAGAAGGTCATTCAAAAACAATATTTGTTAACCTTTGATGAGTAATAGTCTCAGGCTTTCAGCTTTACAATTGCTTTGGAGTGGCACCAAAGAAGTTTAGAAATACTTGGCCTCACTTGCTCCGAAGTCAAAGCGTCGTACAAAAAGGTCATGGCAAGGTCATATGGGGTCCCAAACATACAGTGATCAAACTGTTAATCATTAAATTAAAAGTGTTGGGTTCACATTTCCTACGTTATTTTCGAGAGTTTATGTTGATATAAAGAATGCCGCTTGCAAAATGACGCAATAGGGGTCATAAAGAGTGGCCAAATGAAGTCACACAATATTTTGATGTGAATGTATAATAATTAAAAGTGCATGAAAAATCAATAAATAAAAAGAAAAAAAAGAAGAAAAAAAGCACATTCTCGTTTTGAAGGCAATACGTTATTCGCTAGATCCTCGGGAACGGGGTCGGACAGACCAAAGACGAAATCAAACCCCCGTGACATCTAGTCCAGAAAACGTATTTTCTCCCCTGAAGCATTAAAAAAATAATAATTATAATAATAAAATATTTTGTTCTATTTTCTTAAGTCAAAGCAGGTGGACAGACTGGCGAACTGATCCGACTTTGCGCGGGAACAGAATACGCGAAGGAAGTGAAATTTCGCTACAAAATACGCAACGCAGATGATAGTATAACGTGGTTCGAGCATGTGGTAAAGCATTCTTGTATTCTTTTGATGCACTCTAGCTGTACCGTCGGGCAAATCGATCCATAAGCACAATTAATTCTAAACTACATAGTTAGATTTTTAAAAAGTAAAGCAATGGTTATATCCCTCCCGACTTTAGTTTTAGAGCAATCTGTCTGATCCACAGTTGGGAGTTCCAGTAATTTCTGAAAAGGGTATGTTACGCTTTTTTTTCCGATATAAAGCGGCTTATTTTGTCTTAAATAATACCGTGCCTTCATATCGCATTGGCCATGTTCAATATTTGTCATTCAAAGCAACCTCAAAACCCAGACGTCTACAACCGATACTGCTTCAATCGAGGTGAACCTCTGATACCGGATGTTGAAGACATGGAGATATGCTTCGAAAGCGACTACCCAACTATAATGCTGGGCAGGGTGTATGCATCCATGTGCGTCGATAATTAAGGTTAGTTATAACATATATAACGACGATCTATTTATGTCTTTTACGTAGGGATGCCAATTAAATAGGCATACGTGTCCTTAAAAAGATACTTTTTTTTAGATAACAGAGAGCGTTTTTGTTTAGAGCGACTACCCAACTATAATGCTGGGCAGGGTCTATGCCTCTATGTGTGTTGATAATTAGGTAAGTGTGAGCTAATGCTGATATAATCTTAACTCATGCGACGTCAGCATGATGTCATGTTGATAGTTTCGGGAGACATTGAGCACTGTTTGGAGAGCGACTACCCAACTATAATGCTGGGCAGGGTGTATGCATCCATGTGCGTCGATAATTAAGGTAAGTTGTACAAAACACATTTTTCAAATGATATACAAAAACATACTTCGGGATTTTTGAATAATTTGATAAACTTGATTTAATATAATCAACATGGGGCTCAGTTTCGAGAGCGACTACCCAACTATAATGCTATGAAGGGTGTATGCATCTATGTGCGTCGATAGTTAAGGTAAGTTATAAATTAAGGTATATAAAGGCTATTTATTAACGTCCTTTTACATAAAAATGCTAACTAAATAGGCCTGAAGATACTATTTAGATGACATAGAACTTTTTTTTTAGAGCGACTATCCTACTATAATGTTGGGAAGGGTGTTTGCCTCTATTGATAATAAAGCTCAACGATACAAAAGGATATACTTCAAATCATATACAAACCATTAAAAATGGGTAAAAATTTGATTGTAGTCCATCATGATTTAATTTAATTTGAATATTGGGAAGACATGGGGTTATAAACTTAACTCATGTGTGGTCATCATGAGGTCATTATGATGTTGTTTTCAACGGGGTTGATATACGACGCATATTAAGAGTACAGTGCATGAAGTCATGAGTTGTGTCCCTGGATTTTTTTAAATTGAGAAGTCTTGGAACTCACTCATGTTGGGCAAAATATATGCAACCATGTGCGTTGATATTAATTAGTAAGGTGTGTCATATTACATGCGTTTTTATAAACAATATATATCTCAAATCATACAAAACTCATACTAAGATCGACTACCAAACCATCATGATTTTATTCTAATTTTCGAGTAATATATTTATATTTATTTCTTTTCAGAAGTATCAGAAGTATGAAGCTAGAAAACACTTATATTCAACAACACCATTAACTTCTTTTTAAAATCAAAAATGTCTAGGAGAAAAAAGAAAAACATTTTATTAAGAATTATGTGTACATCAATTTGCAAACATATTTCAACATTTAAAAATGCTCATAAGAAAAAAAACGACCTGATGTTATCATTTTTGAATTTGATAAATGTGTAAGTGCAATATGCAAATTTTCCATTTTTTTTTGGTTTGAGTGAATTCATATTCTGACGAAAAATAAACAATCCAAACCAAATTTGCTGTATTATTTCGTATTCCTAAAATTTAAAAAAAATCTTGAAATAAAAATTGTGATTATTTATCAGATAAGCCGCGTCTAGCGTATTTGGCTCTGATTTCATAAAATGAGCAATTCCCAAAGTTATTTGCGACCATAATGTTGGGCAGGGTCTATGCATCCATGTGTGTCGATAGCTAAGGTAAGTTATGTATTTAATAAAGACTAGTTAGTTACGTCTTGTACATAAAGACGCTAATTAAATAGGCATATGTGTCCTAGAGCAAATATCCTGCTATAATGTTGGGCATGGTATATGCCTCCATGTGCGTCTGATCACTATGGTAAGTTATACGAAAAAAAAAATACTTCAAATCATATACAAACGATAAGAAATGGTGTGGCGCATAATTGAGCAAATTCTATTTTAGTCTAACAAAACGGTATCAGGACAACTCACCCAAAAAGCAACTCACCCAAATAAAAATTGGTCAACTCACCCAAATTTATGGATAACTCACCCAAATATTTGGATAACTCACCCAATTATTCACATTTTAGACAAAATATCACGTTTGTTCCCATTCAATTGGCACTGATATTTATTTATAAACGTTTATTAATACAGATATTTCTTAAATATTCGAGATTACAAAGGTATTATATTGACTAAAAATAGGGGACGTATGCGCAACTTCCGGGGGAGCGCAAGTTACTTGATAAAAATCTTAATAACATTGTTTTTGGTTAATAATTGACTTTAAATCATATCTTTGATAATTAGAATTGTTTATCCAAACAAGAAATACGTTTCCGAGGTATTCTCTTAAGAAATTCTCTTAATTGTTAAAACTTGGGTGAGTTATCCTTAACCTTGGGCGAGTTTACCAAAAACATGGGTGAGTTAACCAATCTATTTGGCTGAGTTGGTCACAACTTGGGTGAGTTGATTGTTAGGTGAGTTGGTTTTTGGGTGAGTTGTCCGACATGCTTACAAAACTTTTAATTTGAAAATTGGAAAGGCATGGTGCTGTGTTTTGAATGTGACTTACCGGCGATAAACAAAATATATTACAAATCATATATAAACTCATACTTAGATTGACTACCAATTGATCATGTTAAGACTATAATTTTCGAGTAATTAAGGTAAAGACACGCGCTTGTGGAATTTTTCTGCGGCACAGCGATATTATAAAGAAAATATAGTAAACCCTAATATCGCAATATCGCAGGGTTTACTATATTCTCTTTATTGAATATCGCTGTGCCGCAAGCGCGTGTCTTTACCCTAACACTTTTCTTTTTCAGTAGTTTCAGAAGTATGAAGTTAGAGAACACTGATATTCAACAAAACCATTTTTTAAAATAGTCTTGAGAAAAACATTTAATTAAAAATATTGCGCTCATCGATTTGCAATCATATTTGGACATTTAAAAATGCTCTTGAAAAAAAAAACTACCGGATTTTATCATTTTTGAAGTTGATAAATGTGTAAGTGCATTATGCAGATTTTCCATTTTATTGTTTAAGTGAATTCATATTCTGACGAAAATAAACAATCCAAACCAAATTCGCTGTTGTATTTCTTGTCTTTTTTTTCTCGAACATTTTTAATAAAATAAATCTTCTGAAATAAAAATCGTTATAATTTTGTTTGTTATCGATAAGAGTCTGTGGGCCGCGTCTTGTGCATATGGCTCTGATTAATGAAATAAGCGATTCTAGAACTTACTTGCGATTTTTACTGGTTTATCTGCTTAGCTCTTTTATTTTATTTTCAAGGAATAATCGTGTTGGCCTTGCAATTAAGCTAAACGAAAACAGTGAACATCGCAACTCCAGTAATATAATGTTATTGGAGTAAAATGATAAAAAGGGGTCAACTTCTATGTTTTTCCAACCGTATCATTAAAACTTGTAGCGTTTTATTTAAGTTTGGCGAAATTTATTTGTATTTCTATTATTTTCTGTGATCGGTGCGAAAATTCAGAGATAAAATGGCAAATCAAGCTACATGTATATTTATATTACTTTATTTAATCTTTAGTTCTCAGCGATTGCAAATGAAACTCCCAGAAGCGCATGTCCTTACCGCAAACATGATGTTTGATATGTTTCTTGTGATTTGGGGATTCAGAAGGAAAAACTCAAATATTGAGTTAAATTATTTTGCATGGACATGTAGTCTAAGTATTTGACTAAAAGAAGCCTTGAATTCGCTTCTACAAATTAACACAACGATTAAGGACACACCGAGTGAATAGCAAATATGCATAGTCTCTAGACTCCTAGAATGTCCACATTTTTTGTCTCAAAACCTATTTGAAGAAGTCCCTCTCTCGAAGAGACACCTTGATCCGCCTTATTCATAGAATTCGGCGTCATTTTAAATAACATTGGTTAAAAATGACATTTAGAAGAACCGTGATGCTTTACAGTGGAATTCACGTTTATATTTACTGTCATATCGTGTACAAATAAAGCTCTACTGTCCTATATTAAATAATAGAAATTAAACGCAACATGATTACAACAAAAAACGAACAAGTTAATACATTCAAATAGACTCACATACTTATTTCATGGACATCAATTATTTGACATTATTGATTACAATATGATACTATCTTTAAGGACGGATATATTTCTATTGAATCATTAAAATATAGTACAAGTTATGACTAATTGAATAGATACTCGTAGAATCTACTACGTTTGAGGAGGTGTTCGGATTGTGAAAAGGAAAACAACCTAGAAACCTTTATCATTTACAATAACCAGGGTTATCACATTTCAATCGGGAAGACATTGATAACAAATATCAGGATTTTTGTGTGTACACTCCCACTTCAATCTACTCTCATGGATTAACTCCAGATACTCATTTGATGTTTTAATGAATGGACTAATAGAAATCAAATATTCAAAAATGGAGAAGAATAAGGCTCATTTTCTCATCGTTCCATGCTTGCTGCTGGCGTACTTTTTATACATTTCGATTGTTGATACTAATATGAGGTAAGCAGATCATGTGAGATTAATGAGGTATTTCATTTAAGATGAATTAATAATTTGTTTATATTAAAATAGCAATTACTATCTGATCTTATGGTCACCACTTTCTCTGTTTATGAAATCGCAATAATCCCCTGTTGCTCTTTTCAATTTTATGAAAAACATCTAACGAAAACCACGGAATATGGTATTATTTGGACAAAATATGACTAAAAAAATTTAAGACTAGTCAATTCGTAACCTTTATTTTTAACCCAGCTTTCGTGAAACGAAAACTGGGTTTGTGCAATCGGTTGGTGTCCGTCCGCCGAATCCA
>LQRL01180348.1:2129-19210 GCA_001703475.1 Hydroides elegans | reverse complement strand
CATTGTACTTTTACGAGACGAGTCATGGACAAAGTGAAGGGGACTCGATGCATAGTACAATTGAAAGGATGATGAGTCGATCCGGTGATTTGTTTATTCCCGACCAGGTGAAAACTATTTTGAGAGTTGCGAGAAAAACCCCCTATGTCGTTCATAATGTTGAAACTCGGGACATCAAGAGCTGGAAGGACCATTCCGTTACATTGGGGATTCTGCGAAATAGAACCGCGGACGATGGTCTAGAGATAGACTGGACCAAAATAAAGCAAGTCCGGGCCGACTTTGAACAACCGACCAAGATATTCTTCAAACACACCCATGACCCTGCTGTAGAAATGAGCGCGTTGTCTCTTCAGCGCCGAGGGAGCACGGTGACACACCCCTCCATGGCTTTTACATCACCTCCAAATCTGTCACGGGCTAAATACAACGATCTAAAAGCCCTTTCATCCGGTCAAAACCCGGTTGTGGCCGATCCCTCTCATCAACGTTTCTATGGTGACCTGCCTCATTAAGACAAAATTGCCTTACGAAGACAAACTTAGTTAAGGAAAACGTACATTACGATTGATACATGAAAACGTGACTTGGCATGGACCGTGAATTCGATTAAATAGTCCTCTATAACTAGACATAAGTAGCTTTGAACTCTTAACTTTGATAGATCATTAAAATAATTAAGAGCAATTAACGTTTATGCTGTTATGGTTTTCAAGTTAAAGTAGATAAAAGTGTATTGACAAATTTAAAATACAATAAGATGTTTTCAGAATATATCATTGAGTTGCCTTACTTTATTCCGCACAAAAACAATCAATAATAAACATATCCGTCATTACGCAAAACATAATTTTTACCTGTTTTAGAAAAAATCATTTTTTGCGTAGTGACGGTCGAATTCAATCACTCATAAAAGTACTTTTGTCTATATTTAGAATTTAGTCTGTCTAATGGCATGATAGCACACCTTCAACATTACAATAAAACCCCAAGATAAATTTTCTATCTTAAAAAGAAGTTTGTCTAATTTTAATTTTTTTCGTCAAAAAACTTCAATCGACGATATCTCGAAACGCGAAAAAAGCACATACGTCACTACGCAAAAACAGCGACATATTATGTCGACTGCCGAGTATCGGACGAAAAGATTTTAAAAAAGTAAAACGAATGGAACTCTTGAGTCCAGTCTTAGGAAAAAAATATCGAATTTAAGTTTCTAGATATTTAAAGAGATTTATCATTTATCAGCAATTTTAACTCCTAATTTTTCCAACAATATCTTAGACCAAAAAGCTATCTGTATTGATTCAATATGCTGAAATCGGTAAACGTTAAGAAGTGTTCAGAAGGAGTCAAACAGTTGGTTTTAGCAGCCGAAAACTCTCATGTTGAATTAGAAAGTTTTTGCATTGAAAATGTACTTGTCTATCAAGGCTCAATAACCTCAATTTCAAAATGGTAATGAGTTGATTCATTTTGTGTGTCTTTTCATTGACAGGTTCCAATATACAGAAGCTGACGGACGTACGGGTGGACGAACAGAACACACCGCGCACCCTGGCGGAGAAAACGAGTATGGTGCGCGCTGCTAGGCAAATGCTGTCAGCTGTCACTAAGGTCCTCATCATGGCCGATAAAGTTGTTGTCAAGCAGGTTATCGCCAGTAAAGACAAGGTAGGTTTAAACCTCATTGCACTAATGTTCAGTCAACCTTAATAGTTGAACTGTTCATATCGAATTGGTTATGAGGGTTTTTAAGCCCTGCGTCGAAAGGCTGAGAGCTATTCCTATTCATCAATCCACCATGAGCCTCTCATTTTGTTTATGTTTGAGATCCACTTGCTGTACCTAAGTTCTGGTATTTCTAAGAATATATAATGAAGATGTGCAATACCCAGGTTATAGATATATTCATGAGACAAAATATCAGATTTGAACCTGAACGAAATTCTAAGATGTGTCCGTTCTTCGTCCGTGGCACTTTGAAATAATTTTTTTTAGTCCTATAGCTTTGTAGGTCCAAATAGCAAAGGGATATATTGCGGGTGTGAACGTCTTGGTTTTAGAACATTATTGAAATTAAGGGATTCGAGTTTATCAGAGGCTTATAAATAAGAAGATTTTCACCATATTTTTACCTCTTTGGCGTGAAGGTTTTATCTCACAGCTTTGTAACTGTACAAGAAAACGTATTTGAGTTATTCAACTCAATGTTAGGTTAGATCGAACGAAGCTAGTTGGGTCGGAAATTTGACCGTAAAAAGTTTTCATTACAAATGTGCAGTGTGTAGGTTTTGCATTGCTATCATCCAAAAATGATAATGTGAATGATTTTCTCTTATCAAACCGCTATAAGACATATTCGGTACAGCTGCAGTTCACATTCAATATAAATTCGTTATCAGCAACATATTGTTTTGGCTTGGAGATTTGCAGATCTCTGATGTAAATGTGTTAAGAACATTTATTATCATTTAGAAAAAAAATAGTACATAGCCTATATGTAGAAGAACAAAACTTTTCTCTATCTTTTGACATGTCTTTTTTTTTTAATTGTTAAAGATTATCATACTACTTTTACTTACTGTTCCAGAAAACATACACTAAATACAACGTCAGATTTTGCGTTTGTGTATAAATTTGAATCATTACTGTCGACGTGCCCTAGCAGACCGATAGTCAATTGCTTAAGGATATTGGCACTCAATGCCCATCGATTCATTGCCTCCATAATCAGTTTGTTGTGACCAAAGCTAGCGTGGATTGCTCAAGTTAACACTGTGACCAATTGTAAAGTAAAAGTTATACCCTAAATACAGTTGTGAAAATACCATTTTTCACTAGTTCCTTCGGCCCTCGCATGTTTAACCGACTTGGTACGGTTACTAATGAAAATGCTCAGTACAAAAGTTCAAAGTGTGCTTAGAGATTTTATTCCTAGAGTAGAGTGACATACGGGGTGACATAATGTTTAAAACGGACGTCACCCAGGCCCTTTTAATGCTGATTTACAGCAAGTCTCCACCCCATGTTTCAAAACGTGCTTCAAAAATGACATACCTCGAACATCAGGTAATATCCGTTGATAGTGGTAATAAAGTATGTAATCCAAAACAAAAGAATAACAAATTCATTCCTTATTTCATTTTAACATAATACAGGGATAATTCTAGCGTGCGCCATGTGCGCCATGGCGCACACTTTTTCTATACGGCGCACAACAATTTTGACTGTGCGCCGTAATAGCGCACAAATTTGTAGAATGGCGCACGGAAATTTTTCTTATGCGCCATTTTTCAAAAACTTCATATAAACTTGCGTATAAAAATATAATGTAAATAGATTTGATTATAGTACTAGTTTATTATATGGTGCCGAGTGTAACCATTATTTCCCGTTTTCAGTCACAAATGTACAAAATAAATAAATTATAGAGACAAGTGATTCTAAACTAATATATTTCGAGTGAAATTTCCACGGTTATATAGAGTGGGTTTTCTTGCGCAAAAACGTACTGATTTGTATAATGGCGCGCCCCCATAACTTCGTCTTTTTGACAAACTTATCACAAACCCTTAATTTGTTTCGCTCGCGCCCTCGGCGCTAGCTTATAAGGTACTCAACTAAATTCCTGTACCTTTTTGAAGCAAAATATTAAGCAAGTGGTGCATGACTTTTGTTGAGAGGAACTGTATTGTCTATTAATTATAAGCAGTCTGTCAATGCAAACAGTTACAGTGTAAAAGTGTCAATCTCTATATCAAATATTTTATATATACAAGTACAAACTCGTAAAATATTTGCGTGTTCAATGCATATACATTATGCATACAAACGATATATAGGGCATTTATAATGCGGCGCACAACCTTCGAAAATGGCGCACAGAATTTTCGACTGTGCGCCATCGGCGCACAACCTCGAAATCCTAGAATTATCCCTGTAATACATTCCATCTTGATCACCATTAAACAAATACTAAACACATTTACTCTAACGTGTGTTTATTTACATGTTCCATTGTTCTGATGCTGCAGTTACGCATTTGCGTGCTTACGTCACAGTATTTCTACGCAAAACATTGCGTCACAATTGGGCTCGTATTTAAGACGCATATGTTTTTCATAAATCAATTTTATAATTTACGATGATTGTGTTTGTATGCATTTTAGAATTATAAAAGGTATTTCGTAGGCGGTTGGTGAATGCTTTATTAACCCAGCTTTCGTGAAACGAAAACTGGGTTTGTGAGATCGGTCTGCGTCGTCCGCCGTTAGTTAGTTAGTTAGTTAGTTAGTTAGTTAGTTGTTTAGTAAACTTTTTCATGAAAACCTATCTTCTCCCACAGTTTTGGTCGTAGAGTTTTCAAACTTTAACCCAAGCTTCTTTATGGTACCCTCATACCGGCTTGTGCTTTATATCACGATTGACCATCTTGGCTCGCCATGGTGCACTTCGCAAAAACCGCCAATTTGGTCTTATATATAGAGAAAAACTAATTCCTCTCTTACCTATCTCCTCTTACAGTTTTGGTCGTAGAGTTTTCAAATTTTAACCCAAGCTCTTTTATGGTACCCTTATACCGGCTTGTGCTTTATAGGACGATTGACCCTCTTGGCTCGCCATGGTGGACTTCACAAAAACCGCCAATTTGGTCTTCTATATAGAGAAAAACTAATTCCTCTCCCACCTATCTCCTCCCACATTTTTGACAGTAGAGCTTTCAAACTTAAACCCAAGCTCTTTCATGGTACCCTCATACCGGCTTGTGCTTTATAGGACGATTGACCCTCTTGGCTCGCCATGGTCGCAAAAGCCGCCAATTTGGTCAAATATATATAGAGAAAAACTAATTCCTCTCCCACCTATCTCCTCCCACATTTTTGACAGTAGAGCTTTCAAACGTTAACCCTAGCACCTTTATGGTACTCTTATACCGACTTGTGCTTTATAGGACGATTGAACCTCTTGGCTCGCCATGGTGGACTTCACAAAAACCGCCAATTTGGTCTTCTATATAGAAAAAAACTAATTCCTCTCTCACCTATCTCCTCCCACATTTTTGACAGTAGAGCTTTCAAACTTTAACCCAAGCTCTTTCATGGTACCCTCATACCGGCTTGTGCTTTATAGGACGATTGACCCTCTTGGCTCGCCATGGTGGACTCCGCGATTTCGGCCCAATTTGTTTTTTTATATAGTAAAAAAAAAGACTTTAGCCCATTCCGCATGATCATAAACCGACTGCTATCTGTAAGACAGGTCATATGGCGTGTATGTATATACACGGCCAAACCTGCCGCTAGCAGAAAGGCTGGTCATGCGGGGGCTTGTGTCTTGGGTGATTGTGCCATCTTATATCCAATGGTGTACACGCACATTTTTCTCATGGACGCATACCTGCATAAGTTCAAGTTATTGATTTTTATGTCTGTTTATTTAGTTGTTTGTTTAGATCACAGCTGTTACACGCCAGGCCGAATAGCTCAGTCAGTCGTGTATCGGCTTCATGATCCAAATATCATGGGTTCGATCCTGGATTTAATTCAAAAATATTTTTCCCTCAGAAAATGTCAGAAATAATATTCTCAATGATGGTGCCTATAGGAAATAACCATATCTTATCTGAAAGTCTTTGATTTGATATAATGTCCGGGTCATATTGTACTCATACATATATTGTTTATATGTTCATTCATATCGCGTATGGGCCTGTAGCTCAGGGGATATAGCATCGTCATAAGGTTGTCAGCATAGTCATAAGGTTGTATGTTCGAATCCCACCTTGTGCAACCTATTCTTTATAATGATGCTAATATTATGAAAACAATTATAACAATTGTTATTTATATGCAGATGTTTAAACAAATGGATACCATGTCTTTTTTACCGGCGAATGTATTTATAAGTACCTTTCATTTTTCATTAAACAATTAACAAAATGCGCTTGCTAGCACTTAAAAGAGGTTACGTCATATCTATAAACTAAAGCTGGGTCATTGTCCTTGACAATCTTGTTTTTTATAATGATTATATTTTAAGTTCAAATACAAAAACGGACATTATAAAAGAGAAAAATATTAAGATGTATTTAATTTATCAGTAGTAATCGTTTTATAAATACTGATTGTTCCAAACCAATTTACTGGAGAAAAAAAATATATTTGGCCCTTTCGGGGATTTAAAATCAATTAACTATTTTAATGAATTTGACATTCAGATGCAAGTATCTAGGAATAAAAACAATACCTCGGGAAAGCAAAAAAATAGTTTCACTCGAGCTTCGCTCTCGTGAAACTATTTTTTTGCTTCCCCTCGGAGAATTGACAGATTTCACTCGCCACTCATGAGGTATTGTCATTATACTAGTGACGAGTCTTACATTGTTTTAAAAGTAGGGTTAAAACTTGAAAAAGTCCCACATAAACACACCCTGAAACCGAATCGAAGCGAAAATTGCAGAATCCTAGGTCAATATCTTTCCGTCATTTTCATCCCTGCTACGGCAGTGGTCCAGTACTCCTATCGCAGATCCAAATAACCGGCTACTTGCGTGCGCTAACAAACCTTATCGCATGTTTTCACGTGGAATAAAAGATAAAGAATCGCCATGCTAGCGGCTTTCATTTCCCCGATAAGCAGGTTGAAACAGTTCCATAGTTATACTTGTTGGGTGGTTGTATTCCCCTTTGGGCAATAGCTGGGTGTGTGTGATAAACTTGATACGGGTTTAAGTGCTGGCTCCACATAAACAATCTGCTCACCATTTGGTGGTTGAGGAAATCAGTCTCGTTTTTGCAGGTGGGCCACAATAAGCAATGGATGTAACGTGATTTAAAGGGAATGAAATTTGGGCCAAGAATTATTTTGTATTCTCTAATTTAGAAATGGGCTTATATTTGTGTATGGTTGTTTGTACCAATTACTGAAACAATTCAGTTGAACATTCACAAAAATCTATCTGCTCTCTGAGTCGCTGTTTGATCGTATTTAGTATTGATAAAAAAGTAAACGTAAAGTAAAATAGTTTCTTGGCAATTATGTAAGGGATGATTGCTCGATGAAGTGAAACCGAATAACCAGAAAGACGATTTCCAAAGAGATCGTGCACCTTGAGTTTTCATCTAATATCGGCGTAAGGGTCATCGCTATCTTAAACTATCCGTGTGATGTCTAAGCATCATTCGCGCAAATGATTTGGTCATGATGTTGGCTATAATATGCAATCACCAAAGCCTGAAAGTGTCGTGAACGTAAAACTTTTAATTACTGGAGCCTTTTCAAGTTTTGTAAAAATAATTCTAAGATGATAGAATTGTTATATCCATGGGGACATATTATGTGTCATACGAAATCATACTTGCAAAGCGGGCGTTAGTGAGCCAAAATACCCCTCTATGTCACCCTATATGAAAGAAATGAGGAACACAGCCATTGCATATCAAAATACGACACCTTTATATATTATTACATGTATATGTAAATGAGTCATTATGTTTCCGACGATTTATATATAAAAAAAAGAAAATACAATGACATACTAAGAGTATGTTGAATTTATGATTGTGTCGTTATTCCTTTGTTGCAGGTGCGATCGAGCCTGGAGCGAATCGAGAAATGCTCGACGTTCACCGATTTCGTCAAGTCGTTCAGTCAGTTTGGCAACGAGATGGTTGAGTTGGCGCACGTATCCGGCGATCGACAAAATGTAAGTACATTCAAAATACATGTGTTCCAGATTTACATACAGGTATACACGCCCTGAATGTAAAACAAAAATAGAAAAAAAATAGCAAGCTCGCTCGAAGCAGTGGTCAAAACGTTTGCTTGCAAGCGATAGAGTCCTAACCTAACCGAAATCCTTATATTTATTCTCAGGTTGCATCAGTCACATCTATATGACCCTAATTCAATTATCATCTATGTACCGTATATAAAGTGGAGTTATATAACAATAATGAATTATGTAATATACACATTGATCAATGTGAAATGCATAATTTATACCGCATTTTGCATCAAAACATCATTTCCATTTGCTCAGGACTATGAATCGTTCATATGTATATTCATACTCGGGTACGATGTGTAGTAACCCATGCTTAATTATGAATTTTTAAAAAAAATCGGAAAATCTTGTCATATTTTTAAACTGATAGACCAGATACATAGACATGTACAAATCCTGTATCGCTTTTACTTTACAAGAAGAACTGAAGTTCGATTTCTGGTGTTTAAACCCTGTGTTTATCGAAATGATAGTAGGATTTTTAATTTTTTTTTTCTTATTATTTGGTTCTTTTTGTTAGGACCTGAAAAGTGAACGAGCGCGTGCGCAGATCGGTGCTGCGCGAGCGATCCTCGAGAAATCCACCATGATGCTGCTCACCACGTCAAAGGTAAAGTTGGGACATCGGTTGTTGTAAATTACCAAAGAAATATAGGCTAATGTAAACCATTGAAATAATTTGTGGTGTTGATCGGGCCCCTGTATAGCTGTCTTCATCGTTCAAAAACGCGGCTAGCACCTTAACTGCTCATGAAATAGTCAACATATGGCGTTATTGGACCAACAAATAGTTTGTTGTTTCATAACGTCTTTCTCACGTCAAACTAAACTTTATTTATTTAATACGATATATCGCGCCTTTCGGTCTACTGCTCAGTCGATTATAGCATAACTGTGCCTTTTTCAAAAGATTTCTATACTTAAAGTATTTCATTATAAAATTTACCAAAAAAAAACATTGTTCAAACCAAATGTTCATGCCATTTTCAGGCATTCCTGCGACACCCCGATTGCCGCTCAGCGCGCCACAGTCGAGAGCACGTGTACTCGCACATGCGCAAAGCCCTCGACGTCATCCATCAGGTGATCACGGACGGCGCTGCGATTGGCGGAGAGATCAGTCCGTCGGCGGCGGCCAATGGCGATTCCGGCATTAGTCTCGCGCAGCCGCAACCCACGGCATTTAGAGCGATTAAGGAATTCGAGGTATGATATGATATAATGATATGTTGAATAGTCCTCAGCCGTTGCGATAGTTTAAAGCTATCAAAATTTGATTTTTAAAAGTTCTGTATGTTTGCCGGTTGATAGGGGGTGGAGTATTTATTTTGCACTTCAATAGGCTTTTAGGATTACAAATCCTAAGTTTTAATGATTGTTCGTGTTGGTTAAAGTGCATATGTGCATTCAAATACGTTTTAACTCTAGATAAGTGAAGAAATATTATAATATTATTAGAATTCGAACATGTTTTCCACAAAGGTTTATACATGTCGTTACATTAAAAAAATGTTACCCCATTTCCCCCACAACCCAAACCCAGGACATCACCGACATGACACGCGTCACGCTCTTCAACTCAACGGTCGAATCCAAACTCTCGAGCGCCGTCGATACCGTCTTAGAGACGACACAAGACTTCACCGACTCGGCATACACGACGCACGAAAACCGCGAACGCATCCTAGGGCTGTGCGAGAAGTTGAAGGCGGAGACGCAGCGGTTGATCAAAGTGGGTGGATCAATTGAGAGCATAGAGGTGCAGGCGGCGGCTCAAGAGCTGGAGAATGCGATATTGAAGACAAGGGAGGCGTCCAAGCATCTTAGGAAACAGGTAGTATGATTAATGTCAGTTATGGATACCGTAAACACTTACCTATAAGCCGCCCTAGGAGTCTTTTAAACAGAAAACACATGATTTTGTGTTATATCCTTAGCAGTTTTGTGTCCCATTGATTGAAATTCATCAGTTTACGATTCCGTATTATGCTGTTTAAATATGTACACAAAAAAATATTGACAGATCCATGCTAAAAACGATCCAATTCCCTTGGTCTTAAGCTGGTGGATTCTACAATGGAACATCAACAATTTATAACTATTTAATCCTCAGGTAGACTCTGCAATTGATCAGACCTCCAAAGTATTCAAGACTCAACTCTTAACTAATCGTATCAATTTTCACTCATTTCCGACTCAATTAATTGTCTTCCTCAGTTGGTGGACTCTGCGATGGACCAGGCCTCCGAGGTATTCAAGACGAACGAAGACCACGAGCTGCTGGCCGCATTGAAGCAAGCGGGTCTGCAGGGCAACGCGGCCAAAGTGAGCGAACTGGCGCTCACATTTGAGGAGCACACGGAACAGATTCAGGAGGTCGGTTGGAGTTTGCCTTAAATGCCGTCACACTTTAAAATAAAGTCTAAATTTCATGTAAAAATGTTCTCAATCTTTAAGTTCGTGTGGCATATTTTGATACAAACTTAGGATTCACAGTTTTTGAAACTATGTGTATACATTAGGGATGGGTCGGGGCCGGATTTTCGACCCCGGGGCCCCGAGACTCCAACCCCGCCCCGTCGCGGGGCCCCGTCGATACCCCGTATATTTATCTTAAACCGAGCCTTGACATAAATTATATTTTAAATAATAAAATTTCTTTGCAAGGTCAGGTTTGTAAATTCATTGAAAACACAGTTATCCCATATCACTGCATAAATAAATGTATAAATAGGTAAAATGTAAATAATAATACATGTAATATTTTTGTTTAATATTTGCATGATTCTGATTAATTTTAGCATCCGGGGTCAAATTTCGCCCCGGGGCCGAACTTTCATCGACGGGGCCCCGGGGTTTCGGGGCCCCGACCCATCCCTAGTATACATGTGTGTTAAAGTGGGTTCCATATGTCGTTTTGCACAAAATCCACCCTTATCAATTAAACATGATTTGTAATTTTTTTAAATGGTTCGAATGTTTGATTTCTCATTTATCTTAAAGGTGTGTAAACTGCTACGTCACATTTCGGGCACTGATCCTCTAGTCATTTGGTCAGACCATGCTGAAAATATCACAAAGACATTCGCACCACAGGTAAGGATGTACTTTTATTTGGCATAAGTATACAATGATCGGTTTTCCATATCGTTGAACAAATCTCCTATCAATCTAATCCTGTAATAATATCTCACATATTCTGTCTCGGGGCATTAATAAGGTTAGAAATATATACGACACAACCAAGGGTCGGACATAATGTTATGATTAATAAATCATCATATAATATGAAAGTAATCTATCGAAAACACCCTTTACGTCCTACTAGGTAGTAAACGCGGCGACGACGTTGAGTGCGTTTCCGACGTCTAAAATAGCCAAGGAGAACTTTGACGTCTTCGCCGACGCGTGGGCGTCACACATCAACGACCTCAGCGTGCTCGTCAAGGACGTCAATGACGTGTGCCAGGGCAAACCCGATAGGACCGTGTACTTGTCGCTTCCAAGACCAGGGGTAAGAGGAAGCGGGGCGATGGGTTAAGGGACGGTAATCAAGAAGGGGATAAAGATAGAGCTGTGCATTTGTAGCTGCCTAGGACAGGGGTAAGAGGGAGAAGGGTTAACGGGAAGGGAATGATAGATTGAGGCATGGTTATCAAGAAGAAGGGGTCTATTCTATACGCGGATATAGTTTCGTGTTCTTATCGTTAGGACGGCTAAGGCGTAAACGGAAATCGAGTATAAGTAGGACCTCGTGCGAAGGGGAAACGTGTGGGTTTCGAAGCCTAGATATCGGTTAAGGAGCAGGGCAAAATTGTGCGACAATTTCCACAGTCGCACAGGTAGATAAATCCCTGGGTAGGGTCGGCAAAATTTTGATCTTGTTAGTTGGAATTTAAATGGGTCTTATTTTCCCTGTGCTCATACCTTTTTCACATTTTCAGACTGAGTGCTTTATGCGCATTTTAAATTTAATTTCCATCTTCATTCTGCATGAAGCAGCTATTTAAAAGCATTTTGGTTTTATAATTTGTATTTTTAACTACGTACAAGCATGTTGCATATGTATGGTGCACATTTTGTTTTTCACATTTTGGTATTTTGTTGCAATCTTGAACAGATACAAACATGTGTACATATATTTATACATGTTCGTATGCTGCATATGAAGTATTTGTATTCTTAGTTCAAATAAAACAAAAGTCATGCAAGCAAGTATATCAAAACCTTTAAAATCTTACAAAATAACGAATTTTACTTGCATGTCTTTAAATACTATATTTATATGTTGTCTATTTTAATATTGCACATGTATCTATATTTATGTTACTTATATGAAATGCTTGAAAAGGAATGCTTCGACTCATACTTTTACGCAACTGTATTCGTATATTGCTCATAAAGGATTTTTCAGAAAGTTCCTTTCCAATGATCCTTATCGCCATGTCTCTGTTTCGACACACATTTGGATAAATAAAACGTTTTAAAATATACGTATAAAGTATTCCTTTAGCATTTTTAAAAGGCTACCAGTTCGAGATACGATGTTGTCGTTTTATTGTTTTATGATGATTTTCCAAATTTTATGTGTTTTATGTTTTCCAATCGATCCCCTGATTTATGTTGTATTTAGTGTGAGGCCGAGGATCTCTTAAAGCGCCAATATTTACAGTCGCCGACCGTCGCTTATAGCAGCAGCAGCGAAAGTAGTCCGCTTCTCGCCGCTGATGGCAGCGCAATAATATCTCCCAACATGTTGGCCCCTTATATCAACATGGCGAGTAGCACCGTACAGTCAATCTCTTATAACAATATGGATAAACCGACCGGAAGTCCAGGCAGACCATTTTCCGTTGATAGAGACCATGTACCATCAAGTGAAGCGGTAGCCACTTATGACAGAAGTATTACCAATGAAAGTAGTACAGTTGCTTATGAAAGAACCACGGAATCGGAAAATAAATCACCAACTACTGTTGATACAAGCGGTCAAGACGTGATTACGATCGTTCCAAATACTGTCACTCATCACAGAGAAGAAACCACACAGCAAATGGTCACATTTAGTACATTCAAAAGTAGTGCCACTAAAAGCACGGTAGTCGCTTATGGAAGAGACGACGTGAATCATAATCCGATGGACACCGCAGCTTATACCAGAGGTGAAACCACGGCTGTCGTGCATAACAGCGACACGACAACGCACGACACGATCGCTTATGTCAGTGCCAATCAAAACAATAATAACAACAATAATAGTGAGATTTTAGAGAGACGCCAGTATACACTTAGCGATGGCACATTGCTTGA
This sequence comes from Hydroides elegans, assembly GCA_001703475.1. Lineage (NCBI taxonomy): Eukaryota > Metazoa > Annelida > Polychaeta > Sabellida > Serpulidae > Hydroides > Hydroides elegans. Next base: position 6,111 of record LQRL01180348.1, on the reverse strand, counting down.
GCCGATTCACAGAAAGGTAAGGATAGAACTATAGCAAATTATTAATAGCACTAAGTGTAAATTGGAAATCCTTTGTACATTTGTAAATACCAACTCCTTCCTAAACACCCTCCCAGCCATGTTCTTGTAAATAGGCTTGCTAAGGATAAAATGGATTCTTTGTTTTTGTTATGATTTTTTAAAATTAAGCCTTGCAATCGTGTTTTCCATAATCTTTGGAATGGAGGCATCATTTACGAGTTGCTCATTTTTTATCGATCAAATATAATTGTTCAGAATTACGATGATGCTGTCTTAATTTGGCTAACACCATGATTTCTAATGGGTATTGAGGGCCTCTTTTATGTTTGTTAATCATCGTCATAATATGCGTTGGATGGTTATATGAAATTAGATCTAACCGAACTTTTACAATGACAGGCGGGATGAAACCACATGATTTAAAAAGGTAGATTTTATTAGGTGTTGGTGTGCTTTAAATATTTATGATTTTTGCAGTTATTTAAGGTGAAACCTCTTTGAAAGTAAACGATGAAAACATTAGTTTTAAATATCAAATTGTTATTCATGGTAGAGCATTATTTAGGATTTTGGTATTCTTTTCTTCCAATTTAGCATCGATAATTCTAATTCAAAGTTTTACTTGACTCATTTAAAGCTTGTCAAATACCAACACAAGACCTTACATTAAACATATTGATGTGTTATCAGAAAATAAATAAGAGTATACTCGTCATTTCTTCTTACACCTTCTCAAGCCTTCCAAGTCGATAATATTTATTTTACGATCAAAGAGGTTTCCTTTTCAGGGTTCGACATAAGGGAAAATTCATACTCGCCAAAATGGCGAGTGACTTCGATTTCATACTCGCCAAACAGATTTCGTACTCGCCAATTTGGCGAGTAACATGATTTTGTACTCGCCAAATCCAAAAAATGCATATATAAACAATATAGGTACATTTAAGGATTTTGAGGTCTCCTTTGCAATTTGTTTTTCATAGAAATACATGCGAAGCTTCCACATTAGATAAATCAGGGCTAAATGATGTGTTTTTAAACGTTAACTAGATTTTTTTTGTGGCTAAAAGGGCCCCCTATTTGCGAGTATATATTATCTTATTTTGCTTACAACTTTCATAGTACCTATTTTTAAGTTGTCATAACATCACTGTTAAGTTTTTACAAAATATATGTCCTATTTCACGAATATCTAAACTCTAAAACTTAAGTAGAAGTGTGGGCGATCGATATATAGTATACTACATTGAAGTTCAATTGGGAGCGCCGAAGGCGCGAGCGTTGAAAATAAAAAACAAAATAGAATCATGGTTTGATCATACAAGATACGCGTCACCAAAAGTTCAGTAAAAAGAGGCAGGGAGAAAAATTAAATAGATTTGTCTAATGAATTATTTTTCTAATTCACCTGGCGGTTTTCAACGAGTGGAACAAGTATGGCTAAAATATATATTCCCTTAAATATGTTTTGATGGCGAAAACGATATAATATAAGACTTTGTAAGGTTTAACGTTCTAAACGTTAAATTATTTGTCAATCATTACTGGAACTACTCAAAGTTTGGTTTAATTGTGCGATACTATCTGGTATTTTGAGCCAGTTTGTCAAAGTTTTAAGATCGTGAAGTATAGATGCTGATAAAACGTCGCGATATTTATAGTTTGAATGCGAGCGCCGAAGGCGCGAGCGAATTTTTCATTAATATTTTAAGATATGAACGATATTTGAAACATGTTTGAAAGTAATTTATATATAAGTGCATATTAAAATTTGGCGAGTAACTTTCATTTCGTACTCGCCAAAATTGTTCTGCCCAAATTTCATTCTCGCCATTTTGGCGAGTGACTTTCAGGTCGTACTCGCCAAATGAAATTTTCACTCGCCATGGCGAGTTGGCGAGTGCTTATGTCGAACCCTGCTTTTAAAACATTCAGCTTACGTTTCTTTTCATTCACTAGTACTTAACTCTTATCGTATGTTTACGTTTCTTTTCAAGATTTGTTTTTTCAACACCAGATATTTTTTTTTCATTTGACTAATGAGTTCTATTAGTGGTAGCCCTCAACATCATAAATTTCAATCACGTTGTATATATCTAATATTTAATTATAAATATACATAGCCTATTTTATCTGAGGTTATGGGATTTGTTTGGAATCTATCATTAATGTCGCCTAATTTGGGCAATATAAAAAATATTTTTTATTATCATTATTCTAATTCAATGATTCCTTGGTTTTCAAATTGATTGATGTAATCCTTAAGATTTCAACATTATCCTGATGCTAAGTTCTCAAATGTTAGCTCTTTGCAAAAGCAATGTGTTCCAAATCTTCCAATATTTCAATGATTTTGAAAAGATGTCCTGATGAACTTGATTTGACTTTGTTCCATTGCAGTTTTTTTTATGTGTGTATCATTAAAAACACTTGTCTTTTGTTTGTTTGTTCATTTCTTTTTTTTTTTTCAAATATGTCTTAACACTTTAACTTTGTAGTCGTTTCGTCTATCAGTCTGTCCCCTGCAACTGTCTACTGTGTCTTTGTTTCTCGTTTCTATAGAAACACGGAACGACGGCCAAAGGATTGAGGGCATCTCGTCTTAATGCTGAGGTAACAACTTCAAAATAATATAACAGCTAATTTCGAAAAATATATATATATATTTCTTAGCTCGATTCCAAGTTACAAAATAGTGCGCACAAAATGTCGCCACTGGAAGCAGCCCTCACGACGTGTTGATGAGTAATTTCGAATATACATAATAGTTTTTTTTTTTTCGTAAAATCGTATAAAATAATATTTGTTTTGATTTCTTGAGAATCTTTCGAATTGATGTAATCTTCCCCTTGATTTTCAAATATTTTTCTTCGATCCTGATCACTTTATAAATGTGCTGATCTACAACATTTTCAATTTGATACAAGAGTTTGATTGTATTTCCTGTCTTAAAATTCAAGTTTGGTAATCAAACATGACTATTCTGTAAAAACTTACTTTTTTCTCCATTATGTTTCTATGTGTTCAGACCTAATTCATTCTAAACATCGTCCCAAGAATCCGAACGACCTATAAATAATTTTAATATGTTTATCAGGGTTTTTAATTTATTAATTTAATGAAAAGTGATACAATATTTGGGCGTTGCAGCTAAATTATGTTCGCATATACATGTATAAGAGTATAAAAAACAATGAATTATTAAGATTCATTTTTGTCAACAGTCAATATTTCAGTGTGAAGCATTAAGCTAATTGGTAAAACGATAGAAATGGTTTATCCTTATATGGAAAATTGCATGAATGGGGTTATGGTCGCACCTGTAATGTTGCACATGCGCACTGATTACTTGTTTGGTATTTCCTGATATTATGCGTGGAAAAGTTTTGGGTGGTGTGGTACATTTGCCATATTCATGTCTACTAATGACGATTTTTTTCCAATGTATGAATTATCTTAATCCTTGGGAATTGGACTAGTGTCTTAGTGATTGTAGTTAACGAATGGAGTGTATTTGAACATGTCTCGAATGAAACTAACAGATCCATGTTAACATTTTAAGAACGATTTTCAGACTTGAAAAATGCAGGGCTTTTTGTGGCATTAAACCCCCGTACGAAATGCGCGGTTGTGATATTGATTAAATCAGAGGGTAATCGTTCGATTGTTTATCAAAATAATTCAACATGTATGAACAGTGTTAGTTTTTAGACAAAGCAGAATCATATTCGAACAAGTGTAAAGGGGTCTAATGGTTATAATGCTGACCATGGGTTCCGTTTAATCTATAAAAGGGTAGCTACCGACCAATGCTAGTAGTTAATTGAGTTTCTGGTGCCGTTTTTAGGAGCAGGCCAAGATTGCAAAGCTGGGACTGGAGATGAAACTGATCACATCGGAAATGGACGCAGAGACAGAAAAGTGGGAGGAAGTAGATAATGAACTTGTGCGCAGGTATGTT
>LQRL01180347.1:0-12000 GCA_001703475.1 Hydroides elegans | reverse complement strand
ACCAGCCGGGGGGGGGGTAACAGACAGGGGGTAATGCCCTAGACTCAATATTCTTGGGTCTTTTAAACCGAAAGATCATAGCTGTACCTGAATGAAGATAAGATTGACCATGAGTACTGATCCCTTTCATCTGCAAATATTGCAATAATTGATAATCAGCCCCATCATCGCCGATCACATGGTTAAGCCGATATTTCCATTCCGACACACAAGGTCAAATGTTGGTTCAGCCCACAGCTACTGACCACTTTGTATGATTAGCTCTAATCTCATGAGGGGGTTATCCAAATAAATTTAGGCCCTGGTGTGGTCTGGGAATGAAGGAAAGGGTTTTCTGGGTGGAAGCCTATCAATATCTTTGATTGCATTCATAACATGGAGAAGCTGGAATATGAAGTAATATGTGTGTCGTATTTATTGTTATTGTTCAGTTTTGATAGATGAACAGTATGTCAATGCAAAAAATAATGTTTGCAAACTACATCATGTTGTTTTAATATGCAGAAAAAAAACAAAAGATTTCACGTCTTAATCGCCCCGAGTTTTACACTATCCCCGTCACAATAAACTGTTCCTCCCACATTGCATGTAATAAACAATAACTGCTTGTCGCTTTAAACCTAAGCAGCCAAACCATTACCCCGATCTAAATATAGCCCGTTGCGTCACAGCCATTTTTTTAAAGACACTCCCCTTGCGCCATAAAGGGGAACGGGTTGTTACCACGTCTCACTGTCGTCATGGCATCAAAGAAGCGACTTGGCTTGATGCCGTTGCTATGCCCGAGCGGCATGCCTTGTTTTCCAAATTGGAAGGGTAGTTTGTATAAGGGATGGAGAAGGGTTGAAAGGTAATCCTTTGAATAAATTGAATTTGATATGCAAGTACATGTCCATAAAAACAAAATGAAAAACTATCATTAAACTCTATTTAGTCTATATCTCGAATTTTACACCGATGGAAGTCAAAGAATCATGTTCGACAATTTTACCTTATCAATTTTAGAAACATGGTGTTGTATTACAGCTAAACCACTAATTTACGATATGTAAAAATAACGTTAACGTGATCCTACCCGGGGCAACAAAACACCTTTTATCGTCTCCATAACAACCACTGAGATGGTGATTTGTCCAATGCAATAAGTGTAATTCAATTTGCACAATGCAATAGAGGTCGTTTGCCCCACTCGACAAACATGAGATATAGGCCGATGAAAAACAGGGGAATGCCAATATTATCATACGTACGGCTACTTGTGACAAGGCGCCTTGAATTTAGGAGAGCCAATGTACAAAGGATAGATAAGTAACATCAGCCCTATAGCACTATAGTTCCCTAAACTATGTACACCTATAAATATGTTTTTTTATTTTCATAAACGAGTCTTAAAGAATTAAATTTGTTGTTAATGATACTCTTCTCGTATATCAAAAAAACAATTCGAATAATCTTACTATAGTCTTATAGACTTCTACCAAATCTAAAAAAAAACGAATACTAAATAATTAGTTTTATTTTTTTACCCACATTTGAGATTTTGAAAAAAATATAGGCACCTTATAAAACATTAATTCTTGACGAGGGCACAAATAATCGATGACCTCGAGTTATTGTGTGAAATGGAAACACGTAGAAACGCTTTCTGGTCACTTCGTAACTTAACAACTTCGTACTTTTTAACTTCGTACTGTTTTCGGTCAATTGTACTTTTACTATTTGGTTATTTTATCAACATTAATATGTGTACATAATATTTTGATATAATCTGAAATATTTAAAAATACAATTAAAAGAAAACACTATAATGTAAAATTCAGCGCCGTATATTTAAAAAGAACGATGCATAGTGTATTACACAATGCTGCAATATGTACATTATAAGGTTTATCTAATTAATAATTACATTTTAAGCAATTGATCATAAATGATTGGACGATTTAGAGGTATATGTTTATACCCCTTATCACTTGATGCTAATCCATAACAGGGGCTAATTTTCTATTACGAATATGCATGTTTAGCATGTGCAATGTGTTATGAATCCAGGACATAATCCCACCCGGACAAAATCCTACCAGGACAAAATCCGACCTTTTTTGCCTACTAGGACAAAATCCCACTTTTCTTAACACGTTTTTGGACAAAATCCCACCCGTCCACGTAAACATTATTAATATATATTATCAACAGTATGAACGCTTATTTTTTTGTAACATTTTTTTTTCAAGATAATGATGCTCGCTACTTAATTCCTATGTTCTATATTAAATGCATGATTGCAATTGATGATGTATAATGCATACCCGTTGCCATGATTGGATCAAAGGTGAGCTTTGTGAACCGGTCGGGGTGTTAAGTTGACTTTGAAGGAGGGGTAATTAATTGAAGGGTAACTCATACAAATTTGCTTTCATGTTTTAATTGCAATTACCACAAATGTCAATGCAATTATTGTGTGATCAGTAGATCAATGGTGGGCGATGTGACGCGATCGGGTTGATGTTCACCATTAAAATAAGTGGGATCCAAGATTGTATAACTTCATAATTCGACCTTAATCCTTATTGCAATGATAAAATTAGGGTTTTATATTTTACAAAACTAAGCAAAACGCAGTAATTCTTATTTGTTTTATATGGTTGATAAAATAAAATAAAAATGAAATACTTGTTTTTGTTAAACTAAGTTTTTTGTTAAAGAGTGGGATTTTGTCATGGTGGGATTTGTCCTGGTGGGATTTTGTCCGGTGGGATTTTGTCCTAGTGGGATTTTGTCTGGTGGGATTTTGTCCGTTCACCATGTGTTACACATTGATTGCAATTATGCGATTGGGAGTGCGTGTGATTGCGTGACTTTGACTGAGAGACAAACATTAAACATAGTTTTTTTTTAAAATTCAATTTGAGTGAATAAATGTATAGTTAAGCACCATACTATATGTAACGTGCATATTTTAATGTTACGAACAAGTACGAAGTGACTAATTCAACAAGTACAGCCGGAAAATTGTACTGACTGACAAAAAGGCACCAGACTGTAAAGGTACGAGATTGAAAAAATACGAAGTGACTAGTTACCTTAGAAACATGTGCAGAATAATAGAATAACAATCAATGTGTACAAATATCTTTTGATAAACTATAACTAAATAGGTTTGCTAATTTCGTTTTGGATTAAATTTTATGCGAATAATTTTACAAACTTAGGATTACATGTGTGAATTTCATGTGTGAAATCTAGAATGGAACTGAAAGGCAATTATTTAAATGTGGTTAATAAAGTTATCACTTTGTTCTTTTCTTATGGATTTATATTTCAATTAAGACTCAGGAGCACCATTCTGATTGTAGTTTAACACATAGTACGGCTGATTTAAGCAAAATGTCACGGATGATATGACTCTTAAATACACACCATAACGAATAATATAGTCCTATAGACGCAAAAACTGCCTTATACACTAGGATATGAGCTGAGCGGCAACAAAAGTCGGACAAATTAATTTCACGCCTCGGCCTACCACGCAAAGGGCACGCTGATCTAAGTTCACCCGCGCCCCGTGAACGGCGTTTAGACAGGGAAGGTTAATCAAAGGTTGCTAGTCGATTCATCAAAGGGCTGTATCGGGTGAAACAACAGGGCTGCCCTGTAAGTTGTCCTAATACCATTTGATCAAAACATGTAAAGCCGCGATAGACTAGATGTTTTGACTGCTTATGAGTTGTCTCTGAATGAGATGATTTCATAAGTACTATTAAAATTAATACTAAATAATACTTAATAATACTATTTAATATATGTATACTGATTTTATATTCATTCCTTGCGGGAAAAACGGTAATGTGTTCCATGCAAGCCACGATGTTAGTACAAAAACCAAATAAGTAGGATAACAACGAAATAATTGGAATAATGTTTTGATTTGCTTTAATTTAATAGAATGCCATAAATTAGTACAAGTATATTTATATAAAAAATCTCACTGTGAATTATACATATTTACTTTGCAACGATAAGCCCATTCCAATAGTATGCATGTATATAGGATGAATATTAAGCAAATGGGAGCCAATAGAAGTGGTTTTCGAATTGGTTGGTTACCAAAAAAGAGTACATGTGTTGCCCTATCTTTTTTTTTACAATGAATCAAATGTATTTGTTTACGTTAACTACATAGGAAACCCATTCCAATGATCTCGATTCAATGTACATCATGTAGATATTAGGCGTATAAAAGCAAAAATAAATTTGCTTTAAGTATTTGATAACAAATAATATTTATGTTATATACATTCAAATGGTAAGGCATAAATTATATGTTAGATTTCATAATTCTTATGTCATGATACTTTGTCTACTCTGCAGTGATGACCTACCCCCAGAGGGTTTAGATAGGGCAAGGGGGAACATCAATGGACGCTTAACCATTGTTCCAATTCTCTTATTTCTACACTACTTGTATAGTATGTTTATTAAAAATGCATCAACTACGAACTTGAATAAAACAAGACTCCAATTTATCATGCCTAACATCATATGTATGCCTACAGTACACTTAAGTATCAAGCCTACACAACACAAATGTAAACACATATCGTCTACCCCTACTGACCTCCTTAAGCGCCAGCCTCATCTGTAGTCTCCTCAGCGATGGCGTTATACTCGCTCTTCTTGAAAACGAATGTCGCATGATAACCGACGGGCGATGTGCAAATAGAAATGCATTCGGCGACGACGACCGCTCCGAAGAAATACGAATCGGATGGCTGCCCCTGTGCGTCGTTGTGAGTCCGTTTTCCGAGCCCAGGCGCAGGTGCATGTGGTGCTCGGGGTTGGGCGAGAGGCGGCTGTAGTACTTGCAGGGGCGTGGGATGGTGGGCGACGAAGTGAGCATGCGCGGTTGGGATAAGTTCATTGGCGGAAGACTCTCGGCTGATGACGACGCATGCGCAGCCGATGTGCGCCGCGAGGTGGACACGTGACCGGAAATGCTTCCAAGGCGCATGACGTCATTATTGTGTTTGTGTTGCGGAGTAGAGGTACGTTGAAGAGAAATATTGACGTCCGATTTGGTTTTAAGATCGTTTGTTGTAAAGTGCCGAGTGGCGTCTAATAAGCTCTGTGACGTCACAATTGGATCAGTGGAGCTATTGGTGATGGATAACGACGGGACATTGTCTGCCGAGTAATGGTTTTTGCTTTCGCCCAATAAGTGCGTTCGCTCTGAGTGCATAGACCCACTTTGGATGGGGTCAGTTGTGCCGCCCCCTTTTAAGCCAAAACCGCCGTCGCCGCTATGCGGTTGTTTCTCCCCCGAGACGCAGTTATTAATGGAGGGTGAAAGGGATTTGTGGCGCTTCAGTAGTTGATCACCGCAGCGGTGACTCGATTGAGCGTTGCTATGGTTACTATTCTCCCGTGACAACGGATTCGCAACTGTAGCAACAGTGAAATCTGAAATCGACACTAGCGGATTATTAGCATTGGATGCCTCCGCTGACCCTTGAATGTGTCTTGTTGATGGAGATATATTGCCGCTTAGATTATCGTCATTTGTTTCACTTTGACAACACACGGGAATGTTTGTGACATTGATGCACACTATCTCGTGTGACATAGACAAGCATTTTCGATCATATTGACAGCAGCTAATTATGCCTGTGTTAGTATTGATAGCTGAATTTGATTGATGACCTTGCGTAAGGTCGCTCCGTGAAAACAAGACATCGGGAAGTGTTTGCACATCCACTCGAGAACACTCGACAGGCCCTTCTGACTTGAAGGCACCCTCAGCCCCGGAGAGCGAGGACTCAAGTTGCACTGCCTGGCTGCTAGTTGTCAAGTGGGTTCTTTTTGTTGTGTTATCGCCCACATGTGGAGTGGCAATCCTATTATCGGCCACTTCCACGTGAGGAGAGTGAAAACTTTTGCCGCCGACAGTCATTGGTCTGAGCTGCATTGAGGATAGATTGGCTGCACTTCTGAATGAAGGTACCCCTCCTTCTTTAGATGTCATCCCGTCGCCACCCGCCCTTACACCACCCCACTCTACCCCGTGTTCCTCTCGGTAGTTGAGGCACTGAACTCCAGTGCTCACCGGTAAGAGAGATGGGTAGGAAAAATTAAATGTCACGGCTCGTTTTCTATTTGGTGCGGGCGCGCTGTTGCTTTTTTGTTCCGTCTGTTTGCAGGGATTGTTGCTTACGGAAGTCACTGCAAGCAAACGGGAGACAGGCGGTTGTGGGACAAAGATGGATGTGATTAATGGGACTATATTTTATGTGTGCCTAGAATAGCATTATTTTTTGGCAATATTACACTGCTATGGGATCATTTATGTCTTATTTGATATCATGGGTACTGTTATCATAATTATTGTGAACAAAAAGTCAGGATCAACATTCGACTTAAACAACAAAATATTATTAATTTATATGTTATATTATTACTTCCAAATCATTCTAAAGACTCATAATAATAACACATTATTCAGTCAAAGGTAAAAGAGATATGCACCGTAGCGTAAAAATAAACATATACAGTTGAAACCATTTCTAACCTATATATCTATAGCAATTTAATTGTTTAACAGTTTAGTATACGCGTTTCTATTTTCTTGTTTACGTGTTTATCATTAAGGCGTTTAGGTGTTTAGCTGTTTTGAGAAGTATTTCATCATTGATTTTTTTTATTGACTGACGCAAAAGAAAAGTAATATGATTATGCATGTACGTGTTTGAACATATTATGTAGTATTTAATAGTAAAGACTTATTATTTGATCACATGAGAAATATGAATCATAGAGGGATCCTCCTTTTCATATAATGAATGTGCTTTACTATTATGATGATAAATATTATTAACTTTTCAAAAAGATTTGAATCCTCATTTGATATATATATATAATATATCGGGTCAATATATAATATCAAAATAAATACTGAATATATATTGCATTAAATTTTCGCGATATTCAAGAAATATTAAACCATTAATTAGTAATAATTTACTTCCCATTTTATACCTAAGGACTATCGTTCATCGTTTAGCCGTTTAGAAAAGTTTGTTTACGTGTTTAGAAAGTTTCGTTTATGCGTTTCAGTTGTATCATTTAGACGTTTGAGTTTTGGGGATTAGAAATGAGAAACTATACTTTAATTTTGCAAAAACAACTTCTAACCTGAATATCGATAGCAATTTCTTTTGTTTCAAAAGTTTCGTTTTCTCGTTTACGCGTTTCTTGTTTCGGCGTTTAGCCGTTTGTTTAGGCGTTGGGGCATTTAGCCGTTTAGGCGTGTAGGCGTTTTGCCGTTTAAGCGTTTAGCCGTTTAGGCGTTCGTTCGTTTAGGCATGTTGTTTTGTGTTGTAAAATGAGCGTTTACCAATATGTTGATTAATTGTGTCTCGCTGTCCAAAATGATTCAATACTTGACTTCACTCTTCATTTGAAATATTGAATTAGATCTCGGGCCAATACATACTATTGAAATAACTACTTTACACTCATTTTGGTCACCGTCTTAAGAGCTAAGAATGATATTATACATTCTTGGTTAGGTCACACCGTTATGTGATCATATTTTAAATATTATTGCTGTGATTTATAATATATATTTTACGGATATATGAACATTGATTTATTGAATCGAGGCATATTGAAGTATGAATAAATGAAAGCATGCTTATCGTTTAGCCGTTTAGGTGTTTAGGCGTTTAGTCGTTTTGCCGTTTAGCCGTTTGGGAAGTTTGGTTTAGCCGTTTTCAACGTTTTGTTTGCGCGTTTGAGTCGCATCGTTTAGCCGTTTTAGTTGTCAGGTTAGGAGTTGTTTTGACTGTAAACAATTCACGGGGCACCAGTTAATTCAATAGACTAGGTTCAAAGCTGGTCTCATGCGACTTGTGTCTTTATTTCTCTCGTAAGCGCAATTTCTATCTGGGTAAAATTAACTTAAGAAAGTCGAACTTCTTGCCCTCTTGTGGATTTCTAAGCAACTAAAATTACCTGATTTGCGTAGGTAATCAGTCACAGCAACGTCTTTTGATGGGTCATTATTATTTGAGTTTTTGTCATCAATCGTATGCATACTGCTTGATAAAGGAGACTCGTAACACCCACACATCCCGCAACTGTCTGATGTACTAGAAGTCAGTAATCCTATTGAATGGCATTCACTGCTAGGCTTCCGTTCATGTTGTTTAGGATACCTTTCTGGATTGTTTATATCATGATCAGCGCTACTCAACACTTTATCGCTCAAGTCGAGCATGACCTCTTCCGTCGATTTCCGGTTTGCATCAGGACAATACGATGTCGACTCTTCATCGCCGCATGAAGGGGCACAGTAGCCACTTCCTATTTCGTGTGAGTCGCTACAAGCACCGTCAGCGATTATGCTTGGGCTTTTTGGGTGAAAATCACAAAAACCCAAGCGCCGCTGTTTTGGTTTTGAGGAGAAAACATTGTTTGGATTGAGTTTTGTTTCAAAGTCTCGCGAGCTATGGTCAGTCGTATTCACAGTGGGTTTTGAGCATTCTCGATCATTGATATGCCTTGAATCATAGTCCCTATGAGTTGTATCTTTTGAAGGCGGTACGTTATCAAAAGATAATAAGTCATTAGATTGTTTTGTTTCATGTTTCCCTATATCACCACTTTCCTGTTCATTCGTAATTGGGCCTTTGTGGTATATATCCTGAGAGTTAACATTTTTACTATGTACATCAAAACCAATATGAACTGGGCTTTCATTGTCGAAGCATGTTTCTTGCAAATTTCCATGCCCATCGAGATTAGTTTCACTGTTCTCTTTCTGAGCATCATCATACACATCGCCACATTCTCCAACTTGAATATCCACATGTTCAGATTTAGATTCATGAACATTCACATTTTCATACGCAGTATCATCGATATTTCCCTGTACACTCTCATTAATCAGCGCGCATGTCTGACCGGTGTCAATCAATGCATCATCCTGAAATATGCCGGCCTCCCAGTCACGTGACGCGGTACTTTCATCGCCCATTGGTCCATCTGTGTCATCCGGGGCGGGCAGATAAAAGGTGCATGCGTTGATGGGATCCATTTTATGCTTGGCCGATGTTGTATTGGCATCACTGAAACAAGGCGGACTGTTGCTGTTTCATTTATGATATTAATACAAATATAGTACGTAATTCAACAGCTGTTTAAGTTTAATTTATACGATTTTCAGACAATTCGACATGTAGTTCGCTACATGATGAAGCGATAAATAAGCGCTATGAACATGTTAATGGAATGGCGCTATATAAAAAACGTTTATAATACATAATATTATAATATCAAATACACTTTGTCGATCAAAAGCATGGCTTAACCTCCCTTAGCTCTTAATTTATCCGTTATGATGTCTCAATACCCTTGATATATGGATCTATTCACACTTTATTACACACCATATTGCTCACACCTTATTATGTAACAAGATGATATCCACTCATTTTTTTGCGCATCGCCCTATCCCTTTGCGTCACATCAATAATTCAGCTCCACATATGTTGCGCTCGTCTTTATTCTCACACGAGCCAATTAAGAACAAGCCACTGCTAATGTCTTTTTCCATGTAATAGTGACAACCTGACTTGAAAAATGAAAAACTATATGAAAGACTGATTTAACCAGTAACGGAGTAAACGATAAGCTATCAATTATTCATCGGGCATTTAAGAAGCAATTATCCATTTTCTATATTACACCGATAAATATTACAATAACATTTGGCTGTACATTCAAATCAAAGAATATATATCAACGTTGTTTCAATCATATCACCTACGAATCCAAAGCATGTAAATAACTGAATCCAATTAATTTGTTATCTCTACTTTTTATATTCCGTTAAGATAACCCACTACCAATGAGGCATTGCGTACCAAGACATGTTTCATTTAAAACAGAATAATTATCCAATTTTAGCAATTACATAACATAGATGTTCTAGATGATAACATGCAAAGATAAAGTCCGTTAGAAAATAACCATCCCATATCAAGAGAAAGCTATTCATATATCACCCTTAAAAATGTGGGGCCTTTTATGAGGATATGCCCCAAAACTGAAATCAGTATCATTAGCCAAGCAGCCCTTTGGAGTACTCACTACAGCAGTGGGGCAATTGAGAGAGGAGAGAAGAGCGTTGTGATTACGGACAGATCCCCGTCTGTCACTGGGAAGCCCTTCTCATGTAGGTAATGGCAAAAGGTGAGAGACATGCAACGTCACAATGTATGTCATTGAAGTAGGGGTTTGTATTAAGTGGTAATTACATGGGTATGTCGGGTTGCCTCTTAGAATGTATTTTAATGTTGTCATTGAATCGCGTCATATTTGTAATTGATTCGATATGATAATAAAGAATTATGGTATGAGTTATGATTAAATTATTATGAAATTATGATAAATAAAGTAAATATCGAAATATAAACAATAGATAATAAACAACAACAGATCTAATAATGTTTGCATTTGTATTATTTTATGGTGATATCCTTTATAACCATAAGGAAGGATTCTATTCATTTAATTGGTCCACATGTAATTTATGTTTCTATTAAGGGCATTTGAGATAAATGTACTTTTCTATAAGACTAAGTGTGTAATTAAATACAACTTTAATATATTATATATATTGACTATGTATATATGTTGTGGGTTATCTATGAGAATCTTTAGATACCCTAGTGTATCTATGATGCCCTTATTTGTCCAGGGTATCTATAGTTGCCCTGATTTGTTTTCATGACATCTATAAATTCCCTGGTCTTTGGTCACCAAAATAAATATTAACGACTTATACCATTGAGGTTAAATGCAATTAGCGAATTTGAATACGATTGCAATGCAGAGTGACACGTTCAACTCAAACATCCTTTCATAATATTGCTAACTCTAAAATCATTGCTAATCTTATATTGACTAATTCCACTGATATATTGCAATCAATCCCCTACAACACTTTCATCAAAAGAAGGGTGTCTTTAATTGTTTGGTGGCTCAAAATCAGGGTTAAAATCAAGTTAAAATCTCACTTTGGGTAACATAAGATAGATTGAATGATATAGTTTTAGCGCACGCATTAAACATTTACAAATAAACATAAATTTCAAACAACTTCTAGTTTATTAGTATTTTTTAAACCAAAATATAGCTTTATTCATTGCAGTACTTAAGTGCTTTTATCTTAAATGATATATCAAAATAAACCTACAAGACCGGTTACTATTGGACAAAACCAACATATTATTAAGTTGGAATGGAACAAGGGTGTCAAAACGATGATTTAACGAAGGTATCCAGACTATGCTATGGGTTACATATTAATATAATCCTGATGTCGTTTATATTAAGTATGCACGCGGATAATGCACATCTAAAAGCGGTATTTTACAAAGAAGCTGCCAGATTTTGTCGCATGAATCTGCTAGCTCGGGCGTAAAATGGATTTTTACTAGTGTAAAAAATGGTGTATGAAAGCTCTGACTACCAAATTTACATTTGCATCATTGATCATTACATTATGCTTTACCAATATATGAGACAACACAAATTGACGTGTTAGTATCGGTTTTCGTATATGCTCGTATATTATATTTCTAATATTATATATTGCTTGGTTTATTATGCTATGTGTATTACTAATTGCATTCAAACTTGTTTTGAATATATGTAGTGTTATTATTTTGTCATAATACTCTTTATTTCTATTAATATATCGAGTTAATAGTATCATATGTGCGAGTAAATCAGAAGACACGCTGATAAAATCAATTATTTATCACTATTGATTTACGTTGATAAAGATATTTTTTTTTATTTCATCGTATTTTGATATCATCGCAAGGGGATATTGCTCCATGGCAGCTCAGATTGAAAACAAGCGATATCCATTTCACTAACTCAATTATCGAGCCCCTCGACGATCGGGTTTGTTTATGAAGTATGTTTACTCAGGTG